>JBBMOC010000286.1:109125-123358 GCA_037975185.1 Centropyge bicolor
ACTACGATTTGCTTCATTTTTGCTCTTCAGAAACCTATGGGTGACGTCACGGACACTACGTCCATATTTTATACAGTCTATGGTCCACGCATCTGTGTCACTTCCACACAGCAATTCAACGCATTTCGTGGCCAAAACAACAAATTGAGCCGTTCCTTTAACGGCTCTGACGTCCTTTTCAGTCTATCAAGCCTCAGCTCCAAAAAGCCACATTTCAGCAGTCGGTCACGCTGCCTTTGTGTGGGATTTAAGCTTTCACTACATTCTGTCCAGCGCAGGGGCGTGTTGTCTATAATTCGAATATACACATCTCTCTGAAACTCCCTCACACACACACACATTCACAAACGTAATCGGATCACCGTGTTTTCCTCCGAGCCCGTCGGTGACAGCGGGGAGAGGGCTGTGGATGGATGGAGGGATAAATGATAAACTCTCTCCACTTATTTAATCCTCTGTTCCCGCCGTCCCATTCCGCAGGACGGGAAGAGAAAGAGTCGGTTATGAAATCTCTGAGGACGAAACCAGTGGTAGAAAAGAAAGCAGGAGGGTGAATTCATGAGGATGTTAGTGTCTCCGTTCATCTCTCTTTCCGATACATTAATCAGAGCTGATAAAGGTTGTCGTCTACCTGCTGCGCAGCTCTAGACTGCAGCTTCATGGTTGTCAGCTCTTGTATTGGTCCTCCAGTTCGTACTCTACTGTATGTGCTGCTCTTCGTTGCATTTAAAAATCGGCTTTACTCAACAGTCCTTGACGATTTGTTAACCAGAACAAACTGATAAATGAAGTGTGTCTTTGGCGATGAGAGCAGCCGTTCGCTTTTTTCGCGCCGTAATTGAACTCTCGAGTCAATCCGGCGTGAGTGGTCCGAGAACGAATGAGATGGAAGCGAGCCAGCGGATCAGATGGACAGATAACAGGATAACTGGACGGGGGAATAAAAACCAGAAATAATCAAGTCGCCCAAGTGGACGTGTTTCTGGCTGCGGGCCATCAGCTCAGTGCTTCATCTGTTTGATGCTGTTTCTACTAGACGAACAGCTGCAGATACAGAAGAGCATGATGACAGTTTTGCTGATGTCAAGATGTTAAGAGGCAAAATATTTTTTTCTTGTTTGCAGTCAATTGAAACAGAAAATTGAATAAGGTGGTGAACGTCTGCAGAAAGTGATGGAAACCAGATAATTTGCACCAAATTCCGGTCACATTTTCTCATGGTCAAGGTAGAATTTACCATTAAAAGACAGTAGAATAGAGATAGTGAGATTCCATTTGTGCTTTTGTGGCTCTCACATCAGCTCAGCTTTAATGTCATTACATATAGCACATCCATGCTGTTATGGACATTTTTCCTTTAACCAGCATCTCAGGTGTTGTTGGTAAGGTTATGGAAAGGCTACTTAAGGGCTCCGACCCTATTGCTAGACAATGGGTGATTCCCCCTGGATAACTTTTAACCATGTTTTTAACTAGGGATGCACCGAAAATTCGGCCATCGAAAATTTTCGGCCGAAAACCGAAAATGCACTTTTGAGCCAGTTTCGGCCGAAAATTTTCGATGGCTGAATTTTCGGTGAAAGACTTTTGTCACTGAAACAACACGGCTGAAACAAGACGTTGTGATGACGAAGAAAAAACACGCCCACCACGGGCGGTTGCCGCCTCTAGCCATTTTTAAAATGCGCGTGTAGTGGTCGCCAGTGTTTGTAACTAGGCAACCGTGACAGCACTTTTTGATTGGCAGAAAGCGCAGCGGGTCCTCTCGGGGTCCCCGCCATATGGTCCCCGGCCGGCACACAGATTTAGCTGGCCTTAATCTTTCCTGTGTTTTATTTAGTTCATTATTGTTACATTTAGTGTTGAAATGTGTTTGTGACAGACATGTGTATGGGACATTTATGAAATACGGGACAAATCGCGTCCCGTATTAGTTCAAAAGAGGACGCAACATTTAATTTTCAAATAAAGCACAATTCCGTATTTTCGGGATGTTTGGCAACCCTACCGGCACGCGCACGTCTGGATAGTTGCCAACAAGTCTGCGGTGTGGATGCATTTCATTATATCCGAGAAAGACCCACGGATAGCTAATAGCTAGTTTTAATGTCAGTGTTAATAAATATTTTCATAATTTTGCAATTGATTTATTCTTTGAAGCATTAATATTAATTTATGCAATTGCAATGCCTTGATTTTAGTGAGGTTAGTACACAGTCATAGCCACGAATGCAATGGTCATAATTGGCATAATAATTTATTTCGGTGTTTCGGTTTTCGGTTTCGGCCAAGAATTTTCATTTCGGTGCATCCCTATTTTTAACGTTTAGTATCAACACTTTGAAATAATTTCTTTCTTATTTCTGACTTCCTTTGCTCTAAACATCAATATTGGACATGAACAGTGAGGGGTGAAGTCATCCGATATGAACTTAGTTCCTAGAGAATGTTGGATACACATGCCTATTTTCTTAAAGCGCCGCTCAGATGTTGCAGCGACAACAAAGGCTGACTGAGGTCAGTGAGGAAAGAAGTAAAGCAGATAGTTTTCCAGCTCCCTTCAATAGTACTCTAAATCCGTCGAGAGAGTGGGATGAACCCCTCAGTCCGCCTTAATGAAACCTGAGCAAAGAGCTGCTGTAGGAGCCTGACACTGCCAAGACCTGTGGAAAGATGAAAGGAGACAGAGAATAAGCTGTAATCAACTCAGGGTCTCCATAACACACACACACACACACACACACACACACACACACACACACACAGGGCTGCTGACAGAACCCAGGCTGCATCCAACTGTATCATTAAGATCTGAAAGCTGGAAAAGTGAAAAAGAGCCCAGATGCCAGCTTTGTTCTTCATGAGACTCGTCTTTGACATCTCACCTCACGTCTTCTGCTGCAGGTGACTGTGACTCTGTCGGTATGTGCTTTAAGCCAGGCAGGTTTTAGACATGTTACTGCCACATTATGGGGCTGATATAAACTTATTATCATTCTTTAAAAATTCCAACGTATCCAAGAGTTTTGCTGAGAGAAAGACAAACAGATCTCACGCTGGGTGTGAACTGACGGCGTAGCAGGATGCTCTTTTGTGGAACATCTGAAAACAAAAATCATATATATCTCGACAGCCAGGAAATCAAGGTGAACTATGAGCGTGGCCTGCAGTGAACCTCTAGGGTTGTAATGTGTTTATAGCTTTGACTTAGTGTCTGGATTTTTGTTCAAGTCTCAGCATCAAACATAGTGTGTGCACATTCTCGCTTTTTCTGAACATTGAATTTAAAAGCCGAGTTAGATTTTATGACAGAAACATGAAATCACCCAACCACAGAGAGGACTTGTTCTACTGCGTGTGGATGTTAGTGTGTGTGTGTGTGTGCTGCACAAACACATTATCACATTTAATTCTGCAACACATACAGGAATCACTGCACCTGTCACCGATAAACCTGCTTTAATGCACAATATCAAACAATTATTAAACTATCACAGACATGAAAGGAGCCCGGGTATCTTCACACTTAGTGTATCTGTCTTCAAATATAAAATAATGCGCTTTAGATATTTTGTCTGAATTTCTTTTTCCACGAAACAGTCGGGATAAATTGCAGTATTATGCAACAGAATCAGATTTTTCCTCTCAGTGTTAAAGAGGCAGAAAGAACAATAAACTGCTCTCAGAACTTACACTGTACTAATGGCTCCAGATGGTGCTTATTATTCAATTAGAGACGTCTCTACTGTTTAGATTACGTAACGCAGTGACAACCCACACACACAAACACAGACTTCAGAAGCCATATGCTTTTAGGTTGCATGTGTTTTGGAAGCAGTGCCCAGAATAACTGGTTAAATATCCAACCAGAGCACAGAACTGAGCCTTTCTTGCCAACAGCTTGTGAGCTAAAAATACTCCACTGGCAGAGCTAAATTTTAGATTTGGATTCAGATTTATTGTAAACGTTTGCTGCACCACCTGTGTTTAGTGCTATTTCTTCCGTAGAATCATGCACTGAGGCTCAGATTTACATTTTCCTGCGCCGGCTTCCTTTAATTACCCAGCGCAGATTTATTTCTGGAGGAACCTCGGAAGGATTTATCATGTCTGGTTGATGTTCTCCTGGATTTACTGCTGTTTCCTTCCCTCAGTATAGGTGCACATCACTGTTTACATACAGTCACACTTCCGACCTGAGAGCCTGCTTACACACTCTGAGGGCGAAGACGTGATGCAGACGTGTCAGTAAATCTGTTACTGTGTTAGATTAAAACAGGCTCATTCAGTCAGTGCATCGCTGCAAATTAAGCCGTAACGAGTGGAATGTGACAACTGACGACTTCTGCTCAGTCTTTTAATTTTAACAGTAATTTGTGCTGTTGAAAAGATGACTCGCCACTCTTGTCCCAGCTGTCTGCACAGACTATAAAGAGACACTGAAATATAAAACTGGATTAATATTTTTCCCATCAGAACAAATGTAATATTCAGTGTAATTTAAATTCATTAAATCAATTCACTCAGTGCAGAACTTCGATTCTGCTGCTGATGCCATAAACTCTTCCGTCCTCCTTTGCCTCTCCAGCTGCTTCAGCTCTGGCAAACCATCATTCAACATTCAAACAATATGGTGGTGATAGATTTAATCAGCATTGTGTGAACCCGTTTGACAAGAGTGTGAATATAACGGACATTCATTTTTATGGAAAACCCCTGAACTGCAGGTTTAAACAGGTTTTACATAATTTGATGTTCTGCCTCGTCTGTGACACGCTTTCCATTTCAAGTGCAGTGAATAAACCGTGTGACAAAAATAGTCTCTGAATGCTGAATGTTTCAGTAATAACTCTACAAGCCGTCTTTGTGCAAAAGGATTATGATTTATTAAGTTTATCCGACGCAACAAAGCATCTAACACTTCATATTGAAAAATGTGTTATTGCCAAATATTTATCAAAATGTCTTCGGATGAACATGTTAAACACTTTTTTGGAAGTACGATGAATTATTTCGACAAATTATTTTTGATATTGAAACATGTCTTTTCCAATTTGTTCTTCTCGTTTCTCATATTTTTTTGAAAAATACCCTGACATGAACATCCAAATGGAAAATATTCACTTCCCAACCAAAATCTGCATCTTTTTGGAAAAATGTGACGCAGCGCTTTTTCACTTCAGTCGACTCTTATGTTGTTCTCTAAGTAAATTTACAGTCTACACAGTTTTTCGATGCTATCACTTTTATTTGAAGCGGTATACTGTATAAAAGTAAAGAAAACCAGAATCTGTTTATAACTGAAGTGTTGGTCTCAAAAACTGGCGAGTGGGCTCTTGATTTATTCAGCACTGTGCAAAAGCTATGGAAGACATTTGCATTAAAAGCTTTCCCAAAAGCAGACCAGAAAACATGTAGAGTCTGCAGCGAGCCTCGCTCCATTTGTTTTCCTGCCCTCCGCAGTTGACAGAACAGATTCTAACAAGCAAGTCACGACTTTGTTTTCACGGGATTCTTCATTTCCAATCTGTTGTTGATGCAGTTTATTTGGTCTATACTGGAAAAACTCATCCACTGATCACAGATTGTGCATTTAATTAACGGCCAGCTTTGCGTTTCACTCATCGGCTCGAGCCCATCTCAACACCACCACAGAACATCCCATAATTAGCTGACGGATTAAGGTGCACCTTATAGTTTAGCAGATCACAGCCACGCATTATAATTAAAGTAATTAAGCCTCCTATCTCTCTCTCTCTGCTTCGTTAAATTCACTCCCAGTAAACGCAGAATATTGAGGCTGTGGAAATGAGATGGCACGCTGCCTCCGTCTGCAGAAATATGAAACTTTGAGATGGTGGTGAGGGAAAGTGCAGTGATGATGCAGCACATTACAGATCCTCATACAAATATTAGTTTTAATCTGCAGATTTCTGGTGTTTGTGCCCTTTTAAAAGATTCTTTTTCATCTGGCTGCCACGCTCAAATGTATATGCATAAATTATGGTTGTGCATTCTGGTGTGGAAACTAGGCATGATATCACACTACAACAGTCTGGGTTAAAGCAAACAGTGTAGTATTGAATAATCTCAGTTAAATTCCAGTTTATTAATTCCATCTGTACTGGATGACACTAGACCAGATCCATTTTTAATGAAAGGCCACTTTCAGTATTGTCAAATTACGTCAGATCCATGTATCATTTTCAACCTTTAAAAGATTTGCTGACGAGATAAAAGAAAAAATAATGACCATAAAGAGAGTAAATGGGTGATTCATGGGTCGTTGTGTAGCTCACTGAGGTGTATTAAATTTACCTTCATACCAGGCTCGGTTTGGTGCTTTATAATATTAACATCCATCCGTATCTGCCTGTAGACTTAGCTTTAAACATAGAAGGTTCAAAGAATAATGAATGTGAATGAACGACGGTGCATCAGCACAGACAAAGAAAAAGAATAGTGAAAGCAGAAATGTCTGCTTCCACAGTCTTCCCCACTCTAAATTAGAAATTAAATTTCCAATTAGACAATGATTAAGTGATAATGAGTGTAAGCAGGTAATGATAATTACCTACTAATGTACCTCGCTGCAGCTCAGGAGGCTTTTGCACTCGTGTCTCATCACATTGTTCAGCCAAGTACTGTTCAGAACCATTACAGTGATCAGACGTTACATCACAGCCCCAGCAGGGTTCAGAGCTTCTGTGGACAGACCTGATCAATGGGGCTCTCACCTCCAAGTGGCACCGACTGGTCGATGGGGTCAATAAACATTTTAGACAAATTATAGTATCTTTGTCATCACTGTTTTATCCTTGAATGTCTTTTAGGAGATGAAGGACAGCAACACACAACTGAAGGTCCGTTTACCAGCTTCTCCGAGCTTTCAACTAGGTCTCACAGTCCTTTGCTTAATGTTCATGGTAGAGGTGGGCGAGTCGATCCAAATATCGATAGTATCGATACCAAGTTGGTATCGCTATCGGATCGATACTAGCGTGATGAGATCGATACTTTAATGTCAGTTTAGCTCTTGTATGTGCTTGTGCGGTCTCATCAAAGAGGCGACAGCCAGGTCGCTGGACTTGCCGCGTCTTCTGTCTCACTCTCAGCGCGGAGCAGGCGCACTTTGCTCCTCCTCCCCCTCTTGTGCTCTGATGTTGTACCGTCACGTAACTCAGCGGCGGCAGGCCACTCAGCTTCCGCTCTCTCTCTCTCTCTCTCACACACACGCACACACACACTGAAGCAGATTTTTTTTATAACATTTGTTGTGGTGCGATAGTTTTGTACACTTTTTTAATTGAGAAAAATCCAGAAAAGAAGTGCATTGAAGGGGGGAAATTTAATTTTATATTTGTACTGTAGTTTCTCAACACTCTACCTCTAAAAAGATTTTGTTTTAGTTTGCTGTCATATAATAATTTTTTCGCTTTGTTTTTTAAGAAAAAAATGCACACATAACAATGTTTGGGGGAAATTTTTTTACTTACTGCTCTATTGCTTCTGTTTTTGATCATAAAGTATTTTGCAGTCGCCTTTAAACTTTGCCCAAATTCTGTCCTGGGTTATAGCAAAAAAAATCCCAAGGAAAAACCACAAAAACACCTGAGGGTCAGCAGTGTGATGGTACATCGACCTTAAATATTAAAAGTATCGGTATTGGTATCGGTATCGGTGATACTGGCCCTGTATTTACTTGGTATCGGATCGATACCAAATCTTGCAGTATTGCACACCTCTAGTTCATGGTCTTCATCAGCAAGTTGAACTGAATCAATATTATTTATTCAGACAACATGTCAGCTCACTTTGTTAGGGAAATTTCAATTTGCTGAAGAACATGGCATGAGGTTGGTAGTAGGTGAACCTTGAGTAGAGATTATTTTATCACACAAACTGATCCCAAGGTCAAACATAAACTTGTGTGCTCCAGAAAATAAAACTTTCATCAAGCAATGAATTAAAGAAAGTGGAAGAATCGTGAACAAGGTAAGAATGTCTGTAGTCAGGGACACTGCCCTCCTGATGGAGACAGTAGCTTTGCCTGCGGTGGGTGAACTGAAGGGTTAAGGCTGGAGACAGAGAGAACGGAGTGAGAGTGAAAGTCTGGCTCCCATCAGCAGAACAATAGTTTGGTATGCAGCAGTAATGATGAAGTTAATAGCTTGCTAAACCAGTTTTCCACTAAACTGACTACAGTCTGCGACAGCCCCCTCTCTAAGAGGCTTCTGCCAGTGAAATGACACATCAATAGTTGTAGCAGCAATTAAATGCCGCGTCTCCCCGCTGCCCTCCTTCCACACGGTTAACGATTTTATCCCCAAGTGTGCAGAAATCGATGCGCCGCTTCCAAAATACAGCCATTCATATCTGCAAGGCTTTAACTTTTGAAGTCGGCTCTTTGCTTCCAACTCGCTTTCAAAATGTGGAATTATGATGAAGGTCATGGACATATTGTTTGCGACTGACAATAATATGAATCATGTGGCTGTATATTGCAGACTGAGTGCACAGTCTCATTCTCATAAACAAGATGTTGCATTTTAATTACTGTGCTTTATAGGTGCTAGGTGGTTTCCTTATGCTAAGCTAGGCTAACCAGCTGCTGGCTGTAACCTTGCATCTAAAGGACACGAGCTCGATTTTCATCTTTTCAACCAACACATTTTCCTGTCAAACTCTTCCTCTGATGATGTAGTTTTATTAAATCTCTGAACATTTAAAATAAAAAAAATATTCTTTGTCTTCTAACTACACTGCAGTACTTCCATCAGTGCGTAGTACCTTCTTCATCACTCTGTAATTTCCCCTTTATGTGCCCACACCCGCTGCACTCACAAGACAAAGCTCCACTGCCACAGGCAGGAAAATGACTACTGGCTAGTGTTAAGGTAGTGAAATGGTCGTCATTAGACATCGTCATTATCATCAAAGTCTCATCAGCAGGAGGAGAGGCTTGAGCTGAGAGATGGGTAAGGTGTGTGTGTGTGTGTGTGTTCAGGGCTGTGAGGGTGAAATAAGAGGAGATTACAGCCAGTCAGAGTTTGTTCGAACCAGCATCTTTTCCACTTTTATTATTTCCCTCTTTGATCCTTTGTGCAGTCGATGACATTAGACCGGAGGGACACCAATTGGCACCTGCTGTCATTTTTTTTCCCCATTCAGCTTTGGATGCAAACCATCCTGAAGTATGTTCCTTTGGTCTGAAGGTTCGTTCATGTGCTTCTGTGATCCCCTTGTTGCAAAGGCAGCACTTAGCTTTGTTAATGGACTTCATGTTTGGCAGCTTTCATCCTGTCAGTTCAAAGACTCTGGCAGCACATTGGAGTCTCAACACACCTGATTTCATAGTGTAACTTTTAGCAAAGATTGACGGACTGGTTGCTTTGTCTGGAGGTGTTCATATTCATTTGGTTTGCTTTCATTTCCAATTGCCTTTAAAGCCTCTTAATGCATGAGGCGCTGCTGGATATCAGAAGTCAATAATAATTTCATTGAATCCGTAAATGCTTGTTTTTGATGTTTTACTTTGTAGTGGCATTGGTTTGCTACCAAACTACTGCATAAAGAAAGAAGGTAAGGCTTTTATTTGTGGACTTTGGTGCAGTTATTCTGGATGAAAGGACCAGATATTCTGTTCTATTATTCTGAGTAACCCAACAAACCGTCCTTAGAGAGATTGCTTGTCCTCCTGGCTTTGCATCAGCAAGACACCAAACCACAAACTGGTATCTTCTGAGAATATCGGCCGTCTGACCCATTATGTAATACTGGCAACGGGCAATCGAAGCGAAGAGAAAAGTCTAAAAATAGCACTCATGAGCAATTTAGAGTGACAGAGATTTGAGATTTTTTTTGAGAAGATGAAACAGCATATTTTGCTTTGATCAGCACAGAGTCTCATATTTTATTACCTAATTAAAAACGTATGACTTATCTCCTCCATCAGACCTCACACCGTGATTGTTGAAAGGTTCTGGAGAGATTCTGGTTTTTGTTCTGGTTAAAGTTTTAGTTTTTTTGCTTGAGTGTTGGTCATTAAATTAGCCCACAATAAGTAAGATAAGATAAGATAAGATAAATTGCTGAAAGATGTATTCATTGGAAACATGGCTAGTATTTTGAGCACTACAGAAATATCTTTATTGCCAAGTCGTTTTTGTCCGAAATTGAATCGTTCAAGTTTAATTTTCTTAAGATAAGACAGTGTAATAAAAGTCAAATTGTTATATTAGGCATCGTGAAAAATTAAGTGTCATTTTTTTTAATTCTAGTGCAGCAACATGCCTTATTCTTTCTAACTTAAGATGCACACCTTGTTTCTAGAAAATACATCAAACACAGTGATTTCTAATGAAAACAGGTTGAAATGTTCTTACAGCACTGACAGAGCTTTTCACACTGAGACATGATGTAATAAGTAAAAGACTGATTTAGTTTAACCTTCATCTCCCAGTTTGACTTGTATGTTAATAATGTATCTGTCTGCGTTGGTTAATATTCATCGACATTAACATTTCTTTGTTGTATTTTTATATCACTTTGTTTATTGAACCTTTTTTCTGACGTTTTTTTAAGTAAAAAATGTCAAGAGTACAGCACAGTATCCAAACAATGAAGGTGGGAAAAGGGTCAAAAAAGCAGAATAGAAAAACAGTAAGTTTCCGTCTCTGGAATATTCTTATGAAGGTTATATAGTTAGTTTGTACAGAGACAGTAACATAAAGCTGAGAAAGTACAGCAGAGGTTGAAAAGTTTAAATAAAAGTGAGCAGGAGGAACAGAGCAGCCATATTTCTGCAGCTCTCACACTGTTTGACAGCAGAGTCATATTCCATCGAGCTGCTGGCTGGAGTTTGGCTGGTGAAAGTCTCGCTGAGTTTCTCAGCTGTGACTTTCTCCCGGCTGACAGATGAAATTCGTGGCATTTGGCTGTCACCGTATCGATCTGCCTGGTATCACTGTCATTTATGCAAACTCCTCCAAGGACATGAACCGATCGACCCGGGGAGATGAGGAAGGATCACAGCCACAGACTCGCTCGCTCACAGTGTCTCTCTCTATTTGTCTCACACCTTAGAACACACACCAGCAAACCGCTGATGTATTCAGTGAAAATTAGCTCATGGTTTAACCTGATGCTTCTCTGATTATTCAAAATGAATTATCTAAACAAAGACGTTTTTGAAATACATGCAGCATTGATGCTTTTCCCCGGAGTCCAGGTTGAGACTCAGTGGAAAAAAGCTAAATTTAATCTTTATGCTACAGTAGAATAACAAAGAAATACTAAACAGGATACAGTACTTTAAGTGCATGTAAATGATGAATAAGTAATTTCAATTCATACTGCATGCATGGAGGTGAAGACATGAAGATTTATATACATTCTAGACACACCCATCTACCAGAGTGCTAAATCAAAAGCGACAGCTCAAAACATCAGCTCAGATGTGTCAGTGTTTCAGTTCACTACTTCAGGAAAAATCGCTGACTCGTGTTATACTGTGTACTGTGTATTACTTAAATATATGGAAATTCATCCAGAATGTTGTTCTTTAGCATTAAAACCAGAGTTTATTTAGCTACATTTCTTTCATTGCTGAGATCAAGCAAAGATTTTTCTGACTATCGTCCCAAAACGTTGGCTGATATCTGCAGCCCCCTCTGGATTAATATCTGCTTTTGGCACATTGCTGCCTTGCAAAATCAATACCTGTTGATCCCTCATGATGTTGACAATGATGACAATATTGGCAGCCTTCGACTCTCAGGCACTGATTGTCATTTTCCTGGTGTTTGATGCACACACACACACACACACACATACACACCATTTGTCAGGCAATTAATGAGTTTACACATGGCTGCATTGGTTCGTGAGCATCTTGATGCTCTTATGTGTTTACGTCTAAATGTGTGTGTGTGTATATATGTGTTTGTTGTTTCGCTGCTGTGTGTCTACGATCAGACCCCACAGCGTCATGATTAGTGCGTTTCATCCGCAGAAAGTGTGCTGACGACTCTCGGGATGTGATGGAGATTTGAGCTCCTCTAACTGTTACGTCTGCTCCATTCACTTCCTAAGCTGATGAGATACTGAGCTGGCTGAATAATTCAGACGTGTGGAGGGGAAGATGTTTTATTTTGGAGCAAACTGAATTTTCGCGGCTTTATTTGGCTCCATGCCGTCTGTCTCTGATCTCGGACGTTATCGAACATGAAAAAGGAGAGAAAGAGACTTGACATGAGACGTCCAAATCAAAGTGCAGATTGTAAAACCCTGAGGAATAAAGTTGTGATTTTAGCCTATTTAAATAAACTACTTAGCTTTGCTTGACTTTAATAAGCCTCAGTATGAATTATTAGCTGTGTTGCTGTGTTAGCTGAGTGGCTCCAGGGACAGAGACTTTGGTCTTTTGGTTCCATCACTTTGGTCCAGACTGAAATATTTCAACAAACATTGGATTAATTTCCAGTTCATGTTCCCCAGAGGATGAATCACAATAACTTTGGTGCTCCTCTGACTTTTCCTTGAGCGCCACCATGAGGTTGACTTTTGTGGTTATAAGTGAAATCTATTAACACCTGTTTTGCTTTAGGCCTTATAGGCTGTAATTACTTGATTCCTTAACCTTTAATTTAGCGCCATCATCAGGTCAAAATTCTGTGGTTTATGACCAAATACCTGCAAAACTACTGTACTTGTTACTTACTGCTACTTGTACTTAACATTGAATTGTTGCCCAAAGGAAGGTGAAGGAAAAGATGATAATGTGTTAAAGATTGAAAATATTATTCTGAACATAATAGGGTTAGATGAAAGCACATACAGTAAGTAGTAAGATGTATTAAATGCACAGTGAACAGGCAGAGACAGGATCTTGATTATAATGTGTATTAGTTTCTCATATTGAGAGAGGCTCTGCAGCTCTCAGCAGAAAGCGAGCGAGTGTGTGTGGGGAGGAATAAACAAGTAGGAATTTGAAAAACACAACCACTTGTCAAACTAAATCCTTTCATCTCTCAGCGAGGCATGGCGAGGCATAAAAAGTGGATGTCATTGTTCAAAGAAAGCTTTTGCCCTCTTTTCTTTTCCCCTCCTCTTTTCTCCGCTCTCCCTTTTCTAATTCTGTTGACGGACTTTGGTCCAGAGTAAACAAAGGCTCTTTAGCGCCATCACACAGTTCGCTGTGCTGAATTATTGACTGGGTTTTTTTTCAAAGAGGCAACACATAGCTTTGTTTCTCACGGCAGGGAGAGAAGCACAGGGAGGAGAGTCTCAGGGTTTTTCATGTGGAAATGTAAAACCCATTTCTGTCCTCTCTCCCTCTCTCTCTGCTGCCTGTGAGCCGGGGATCACTGCGCTGTCAGATTATGGCTCTCTGGATGGCTGCATGTATTTTTGGGATGGATTTAAAGGTCAATCTCATGCACAACAGTTTGCTTGTGTTATTTTTATCTGCAGCAATACGAGGCATCAACCGATTTCTAATTTATAAGTGTGGGCACCAGTGATGCTTCGGAGCTAATACTGGAAACAGGCAGAGCATGTACTGTACGCAGCTGCACACCAGCTATACACCAGCTATACACCACAGCTCATTTACTTGTCATCTTTGCTCATTTGCAATGCAACAGCATAATAACACGGCGGTAATTTGCATTTCTCTGCCTGCTTCATGTCTTCATTGCATTTGATCTGTTGGCTGATTGGAACAAGAGAATGTAAAGAATCATTTATGTAAAGTGTGACCAGGGTTTTCACGGTTTTGCCTGAAAACTGGGTCGATGCAGTCTTTTGCACAATTGAAGTCATTTTAAATATTACATGTGTTTTTGGCATAATCTAAATTTTAACCCGACTTTAACTCAACTGTTGCACAGAAAAGGAATTCATTATGATGCTCTTCAGCGACGGACTTGAGTATTAATTAGGCATGAGCGGATAAAGCATTTTGGACGAATACGATTGTGATACGAGTAAAATCCGTCAATATCTGTGCTCGTGCTGAAGGAAAATCCTGATTGCGTAACAGACTGACTTCGCGCTCTGTGATTGGCCAGTCACACACAGCGCCCGCCCCTCCCTACACAGACACGTCTGTGCACGTCTTTCCCAACACACGCGCGGTGCATTTGACAAGACAGAGCTGAAAACGGCTCGCGTCGCATCGATCAATGCTTCCGCTCAGGTCGGATTTTTTTTTTTTTTTTTTTTTTTTTTT
>JBBMOC010000286.1:138330-150757 GCA_037975185.1 Centropyge bicolor
AACGAACGCCTTATAAAAAAATTATGTATGCTGTATATTTTAAACGAACGCCTTATAAAAAAAATTCGCTAGAGCCATGTTTTGAACCAGGCTGTAAATATGTTTTTTTCTGTCGTAAAATCGGACATTTTAACATGGGGCTCAAATGTAATTGACTCCCTTCTGCAGCCTGCTCTAGTGGTTATTCGAGGAACTGCAGCTATTTTGCACTTCCACATTGGCTTCATTTTTCAGCGCCGGAGGTTGCCGCTTGTTCCCAAGTAGCGATTTTGGATCAGTTGTGTTTGAAAATAAGCAACATTAGCGAAAAGAAAGAACTTCAGATAATGGTAGTGGTCTGACTTAATTGTAAAAAGTTGTGGAAAAGTCATTACTTTAATGGGAGGCTTGGTTTTCTTTTCCCTTCTCTCTTATTACCACTGTCTTCCTAATTTATGCTTTGTTTTCTCCGGAGCCTTTATTTCCTTGTCCTCTCTCAGCAAAGGAGAAATTAACCTCCCGGGATGTTTTCATGCCCCGTCGTTCATGTCACGGAGATGTTTTCCCCCTCGGGTCCGCTCAGCCATACGATAACACAGCGGTCCTGCTCAGTTTGACCGGTCTGATGGACATTTCTTGGTCGACTTCCAGAACAGCCCATGGTTTGGAGTAATTAGTGCACACCAATATGATTGCATCCCTGGTGGGAAATTCAAGTGTTTTTCATGTTGTTGCCAACGTCTGATATATCTCATAATCTGACCGATACTGACTAGCTTTGATGATTGGTAAAGGCCTCATAGCTTATACAGAGTTTGCCTGTTTTTGGACAAGTATGTTATCTTTTCAGGTGTGTTGGCAATGATGGAACACTGTGTTCCTTTATGGCAATCAGCCATACACGTTGGTCAATGAGTCTCCATGATTTGATTGTTAATGCCCCATTTCAGGACGCAGCTGTAAAGATTTGCAGCATATGTTTGAGTTTAGCAAGTGATTCAGGAAGAGGATGATACACAAGATTCTGCAGACTGTGCCGAAGTTAGTGCATTTAGTAGAGATGTCTGATCTGGGCAGATTTTAATAGAGTGGTATTGGCTAAAATAAAGTCGATCATAATCTGATTCTTTCTTTACTTTACCCTGTGGGGGATCAATAAAGACTTGTCTTATCTTCCTTTGTTTTGTTCACCTCAGCCTGCTGGTGTTGCAGCCCTGCCATCCTTAATGATAGCTGGGCTCTACAGTCCAGCCTTTCACTGTATACGAGAGTGAGAATTAGACTGTTTGGTTGCCCCGGTTACTCCCAGGTTGAGAAGCTAACACATCTCTTATCTCTCCTTCTTTAAAAGAGCAGTAACAAAACATTCAGCTCGCAGCTTCTCGTTTCTAGCTGTTGTTAAGATGACATCGACAGGGTTTATATTTGTTCTTTATTAATGGAATTACATAACAAAATAAATCATGACTTGTTTGGTTAAAGTGCTTCCTGCATGTCTGCACTGTTCTCCCAACTCCAGCAGTGAGACATATTCAACTCTCCTTCACATCATGTCAATAATTAAAGCTTATCAACTTTATAGTTTTGAACCGGCACCTTTATTATTTGGATCAAAAGTATATCTAAAATTAAGCTGTGCCAAATTTAGAGGGCTACACCTGATTAAATATGTGTCTGATACACTGAAATGACATTAAAGTAAATATATATATTTGATTGGACCCAATGTTAAAGGACTCAGATCAGGACATCAGTAGCATTTAGTCTTATCTCTGTGCTTTTAGAGCAGCAGGACCCTGAACAGTCTGAACTGTTCTCAACAGAGAAAGTGATCTCGTACTGATTTGGATCTCATTAGCAGTCAGATAATCTCGGTCTATACTTTAACAGGAAATGTTCTCACAGAGAGTTTCTTGACTTACTCCAGGTTTTTTTTAAACCGTGCCTAATGCCAGCGGATGTAATGGATATTACTGTTCCCAAGTGGCTTTTTGGCAAAGTTTGGCTAATTAAAAATTTGTTAAACCCATGCAATGAAGAAACAGCTGCTCCCTAATTAGAGCCCAAAGTAAATGGGCGACAGATTAGGTGTTTTTATTTTTTTCCTCCCAGGAAAATCACTGTTTTCTGTGACCTTAGCTTTGATTCATTCTTTCCCAGAGTTTCAATGACAAAGACAGTGTTGTGAGGGCATTTGTTCTTGTCTGTCTGTCTCTTACACAATATATGAAGCTTAGTAGCAACTTAAATCAGCAGGACTTCATTCTGTCTCCTCTGTGTCCTCTAAGCCTCATCCTTTGGCTGTTGGCCATTCCATTATCGCTTCAGTTTAAAATCTTTGAGGCCGCTCTCTTCATATCCAGCTGCCACTCTTCTTACTTATCCACAAGCCAATCACGAGCGAATCACTAATCATACAGCTGAAACTAGGTTCAAGATATGATATCTCTATCTATCTATCACCTGGAACATGTAACTTTAGCTTCAGGCTTTTAGCATCATATCATCGACATGTAGCCATTAAATGCATATTAAAGACTATTATCGACTGTGAAATGAGAAGTAGTGTGCTTTGCTTTTTTGTGAAGAGGCACTGTTTAAACGATATCAAGAATTTCAAGTGCCACTGTTATCAGCTCGACAGGCGAAGTAACGGAAACTAAGAGGGCTCCGCAAAAAGGTCAATTTACTGCATCTGTCACTCCTAATGATGAAGGCGACATCAGACAAACAGCAGCCTGCGTCTCGACTCACTCAGGGTTATGTTGCAGACTGATTATAGGCTTTATAGCTCCATAATCAATAACCCCCATTATCAGTTCTCCCTCATGGAGTCTGCTGCAAAATCTTCATTTTCAGCTTGTTGGGTTTGGGTGCTTTTGGAATAACAAATATGAGTGTGAAGTGGTGAGAGAGATCCACATAGGAAATTTCAGATACAGACAGACAGGATGCAGGATTGATTCCTTGGCTGTCACTTAGTAAACACAAGCAATATGGCAGAATAATACAGCATATGGTGTGAATGTCAGCCTGAGCTCTGTGTGTGTGTGTGTGTGTGTGTGTGTGTGTGTGTGTGTGTGTGTCGTCTATCATAACCCTCACCTTTTAGCACGTTTCAAATGTGTGTGTGTGTGTGTTCATGCATATTTATCCCCCGTTTTTGTCAGACCCTCCGCGAGGAGAAGGCGTCCCACGAGAAGGACATGAGCAATATGCAGGCTCGATCCGAGGATGAGGCCAGCCAGATGAAGGAGCGCCAGGCTCGAGCTCTGGAGGAAGTCGCCAAGAAACACAGAGTGGCCCTGGAGAACGCTCTCAACAACGCCGAGAAGGACAAGAACCGCATGCTGGCTGTGAGTGCACACACACACCAACACACACATCTTTTCATCAAGGTCAGACCGGTACTCAGGTCTGTGGTTGGTCCTTTTATGGGGAACCCTACAGTAGATGGGTCATTCCAGAATTGGAGGACATTTTACGTCCCACCCATCAAATTTTAAATAATCCACATACAAAATAATAAAACATGCAGTTTCTGAGTAAATGTACTTGTCCTGAGAGCAAATCTAAAAAAACTAAAAGAAAAGAATGCTTGAAAATAGTTTTAAAAATACCAAATAAGTCTGGAGTACCCCCTAAAATGCCATTTTTCTCTTGTCCCTTCCCCTTAATGACCAAATTGAATTTCAAATAAAACAGTTAAAATGAAATTTAAATTTCATTTTTTTTGGTATTATTTGTTTCATTGCTGTCTCTTGTAGCTGTGGGAACATGTGTTTTAATAAAAATAATATTTCAAATAATAATTATTATTCATGGAACATGTGTCCCCCAACATGCACGCAACCCTGTTACAATAACCTTTTTAGCATGGTAGAAGAAGAAGAAAGCATTGAATCACATGATGTGCTGGACTTGACATCATCAAACAGTTTTCCAAAAGAATGAGTAGAGCAAAGGTATGTCCTCTCTTCTATTTTTCATATTTTTATAACATAGTTAGCCTTGATTGAATGTCTCACTCTACCTCATGCAACCCTGTTATGCCTATAATCAGAATAAGACAATTTTTTTTTAAATTTTCTTTACTTATTTTCATAGGTAAGTTTGTCCTCTTCCTCAGCAGTAACAGCTAGCTAAGCAGCTAGCTTCTACTCCTGAGAGAAAGCTAACATTAGGATGGATTTGCAACCCTGTTACTGTGATATGAGTAACGTTGCACCAAGTATTGTAAACACCAAATAAATCATGTGAGAAAAATTGTACCATTTATCTGTAAGCTGAGCTAATCAAGCTTTTGATAGTTTATTACCTATTATTGATGAATATGTAGCAGCAGTGAAGGTTTATTTTTCAAGAATTTGGAAGCCAAAATGTCCTCCAATTCTGGAAAGACCCAGATCATAAATACCAGTGTTGTCTATTTCTAATGTGATGGAGGCTCTTCCTGACCACAGCTGCTGATTATGAATCCTACTCATTTCTCTCCAACATCTGGCACACATGCAGTCAGAAAGACGTGTTGTCCCAGCGTTGATGAAAACAAAAGAATCCACGGAGCAGCACTAGATGACAATATGTCCGACAGAGGGTGAATCAGATGGCGAGTTTGCCGGGAAAGTCTGAAAAGCAATGAATTTTGGGATTGCTGCGTGTCGTGTAATCAGCGCTTATTGCTCAAAGCCGGAGGAAAATGAACAGCTGTATGTTTTAATTGATCCTGCATCATCGAGCTCGGGGCTCATCTCAAGCTGTAAAGATGGTGTCCTTGGGAAACTTGTTTTCCCCAACTCCATACAAGTATCACTCTTTATAGACAGCCAGTACATTTAGTACAAAGCTCATTAATATTGTGCAACTTTATACTTTTACTTTTACTGTTCCTGAATGTTACTTTAAAGCTTTAAATACATCAAATCATGTGATTAGCTTATAAATCATGAAGGTATACTTTTAACTAACCAACAATATGGAATTTTAGAATAGGTTGTAACTTTAAGCTTCACTTCAACATTTATGCACTTGAATTGATAATTTTTCAATTTTTTTCTTAAGTAAATTACTTAAGTAAAGGAGTGTGTTAACATTCTTGTATATGTACTGTCTATTTTCAATAGTACACAGTTGAGGATCTGGATACTTTTTCCACTACTAGATGGATACAAGTAGTGATACATAAACACCTTTATAATTTCACAGTTTCCACTATTCCCGTTGCTGAGAATCCAACACTCGCCCACTGCAAATCTACAAGTTGTTAAGGGGCAGATTTTATTAGCTAATATAAAATTGGACAGTATGACATTAAGGAGTGACTCAGTCCAAAAACAAGCTGTCAGCTCTCTGAGTCTCTTCTGGATTTGCTGCCTGCCAAAAGATTTGGACCTGTCACACACTTGGGTCTGTTGATGTTACACAGTAGTATTTGTTAATGAATGAGTGGTGATTATGAGTGACAGACATCCAGTGGTGTGTGTGTGTGTGTTTCAGTCTGTTTTGACACTTCTGTTGTGTGTGTATGGAGGTATATTGACACTCACATTGGTTCCCACACAAACACACAGGTTGTAAAGGAAAAAGCATCATGTATAGAAATGTACCCACTGTAACCAAAGTGCTCTTGTGTTCGCTGTTGCTGCTCATGAAGTTGTTTGGAGAGGAGACAACAGCACTCATTTCCGTCCCCACAGACACTCTGTAAACTGGTTGAGGGATTTCAATGGGCGACCGGTTAGAGAAGTCTGCTCCTCTAACCTCTAAACCGACTCAACGTTGTTCACTCACTGCACCATCTGTTGCCAGAGCTGGAAGCAGCCATGAGCTCTCTTTGCCTTCAGAATTGTCAATGTGTCTCACGAAGGTCTGGATATTGTTCCAGATGCTTCTCTGTCTTGATGTGAATACAGTTATTGAAGGATGTACTGAATTCAGTTAATTTGGCATTGGATGCAGGTGGTGTCCTTCAATCACCCTGAGACACATCAGAGCTCTTTTTTCTCTTGTCTTTAAAAACAAACTTCCTGCCAACGTTTTCTAGCCTTGACTGTAAAAGTTGAAAACAAAGAAACTGAACATTCTTGTTTCTCTCTGGTGATGAAAAGCCTGGATTCTTGGGATGAATATGGTCAAGACTGCACATTATATGAGCTTGTGTTGTTGTAACAGTGGTGGAAACTGAGTAAATGTGTTCATCTAAAGGTGTTCACTGCCGTCATTGGGCACAGTGGCCGTACTGTGACGACATCTGTCTCCTTATTGCTGTAAAGCTAAAGATGAGAGGAGTCAGACAGGCTCCTTTAAAAGAAGTTGAGCTTTTGTTGAAGTGGGAAATCTATAGATTTATCACTCTTAAACTAGGAGGAGAGTCAGACCAAGATGGCGTCACCACCCTGAGACTGATGGCTTTGACTTTGTTTTAAGTGCAGAAACAAGAGCAGTTCTCATTTTTGAGGAAGGGCTTGGATTTAATGCCTCGACTGACAGGATCTATTACACTTAAAAGGCCCCGGAGTTATGGCGACTTTTATAGAGGACATCATATGGAACCAAGATGAACTTATTTTCTCGTTTATTTGCCTTCCAGCTTTATCGGGCCATCTTGCATTTCCTGTTCGATATCTGAGTGCTTATTTAATCCTTAGCATTTTTTTTTTACCTTTGCAGCAAAAGGAGCAATAATATCTAAAAGCCACATGCTGTTGCCGTTAGAGATAGCGATCAGCTCTTCACAGCAGGACAGAAATGAGTCAGTGAAGTTAATGCTGGTGGCAGGTGGACCCTTGAAGACTTTAACAGCACAGTGGGTGAAAGAAATAAGATGGAGGTGGCGTTGGAGGCCTGAGGACGGCGACAGAATACATAATCACACAGGTTCATTTCTATTTTCACGATCGTAATCACACATGTCTGCATGCTCTGATATCATGGGAACGGGAGCAAAAAAACAGCAGCTATTTCCCACAGATGTGACTCAGTGAACAAGCAGCCCTGTTAACATACTGAATAAAAGTTTGGGGTTTGTAATCTCGCTGCACAGGGCGATATAAAAGAGCACACGTTGATATTTGAAGTCTAAAATTAATACAACATCACATAACAGCATAACAAGTAGCAGGAGCTCAGATAGCTGCAAAAACCTGCGCCGTGTTTAGGTTGTCTATAAAGCAAAAGACATCAAAAGAGGTTATAAGAGTGACTAAGACGCTGGCAAACTCAGAGGAGGAAACGCAGCCTACTGACGTGGGAGCACATTTATATTTATCGCTCAGAAATGTCATCCAGGACACCTCCGAGCTCACGTAACCTGGGCTGGGTGGATGTCAGGAACCTGGAGGAGTGAGGTAATGTTGCAGATGAGATCCAAATAAAAACACATGATGACGGCAGCCACATGTGGACGCAGCCTGCCCGATGACTCGCACAGGTGACGAGCTGTTTTTGGGGCGATTCTAAAGCTGTCACTCCTCCTGTTCGCACTCATAAGCGCACAGCTGCTGTAGAGTGCTATTGTGCATGAGACAATAAAATACTAATTAGATTAACACGCTGCCCACACATGTGAGGAAGAGAGGAGATGCAGGGTAAAAGAATGTGTTTCAGAAGTTTAAGACATTTGTGCAGATTCTGAACTTTTCTGTAGTTTCTCAACATTTTTACCTCACGTATTATAATATGTCACTTTAAATGACATTTCTTTGGAGTTAATAAATGCAAGATGACTCCGCAACTTCTTTTATTAAGCAGGACAACCTGAAGAAATTAAAGTTTGGGAAAGGTGTGTCGAGTTTTGACATTTAAATGGGAGCAGGACCCTTCGATTTAAATTCATAGTGCCACTTGTCTGCTGGTGACATTTACTGCTCATAAAACTGCAGGTGGAGAGAATAAAGTGAGTAAAGTAATCAAAATTAGGACAAAATGATGTGATGGTGAAAGAGATGGATGTGAGCGTTGGCTGAGGGATGGGACTCTGACGGCCAACCAGCGTGTGTGTGTGTGTGTCATAGACTGTGTAAAATATGGACATAGTGTCCATGATTCTCCGTCCGTTTCTGAAGAGCGAAAATGAAGCAAATCGTAGTGCGTAGCCATCTTGGTAGCCTACCTCCGGTTACTCCAAATATGGACAAAGAGGTGGAGCAAGGGCGGAGCTGAGGCGGGATGAATGAATGAACGCTATTGGCTGAAAAAAAGCCGCTGAAAAAAGCCGCTTTATTCGAAATAATCAAACTAGCTACGGCTAACCAGCTAGGTTAAATGCTAAATATCGTTGCTAGCCGGCTAACCCCACGACGATCTCTTTCCCAAACTCAGTGACTAGAATTAGCCGGGGTGACGCCGTTTAGACTGTCAGTGGCTAGTTGTCAATCAAAGTGGCGCCACTTAGATGCATGTGCATAATGATATATGCTGTATATTTTAAACGAACGCCTTATAAAAAAATTCCCCCCCCCCCCCCAGAGTTGTCATGGAGTAGAAAAACAGTTTATGAGACTAGAGCCATGTTTTGAACCAGGCTGTAAATATGTTTTTTTTTCTGTCGTAAAATCGGACATTTTAACATGGGGCTCAAATTGACTCCCTTCTGCAGCCTGCTCTAGCGGTTATTAGAGGAACTGCAGCTTTTTTGCACTTCCGCATTGGCTTCATTTTTCAGCGGCGGAGGTTGACGCTTGGTGTGTGTGTGTGTGTGTCTACGTGTGTTTCTAAAACTTGCAGCATAAATATTTCACTGCTACTTACTTAGCACAGAGTGTGGCGACCCTAACAGGACTTAAGCTCATACATACAGCATCCACCCACTTCTTGGATGGCGCTTTTACGCTGCTTGTCTGCTGCATATTCTATGGTGTGCTATATATTTTTACTCCATTACCGTTTTTAGCTCTTGGGAAGAACACGAGAGTTTCTGTTTTTTAACCAGGGAGGTTTATCCTGCTATCAGAACTGAAGTGAGTTCAGCAGAAGCCGTTTATGGGTAAAAGTGAATTTCTCTTGAAGGTACATCAAAGAAAACAGCTGATTCATGTTATTAGTATTCCTGTGATCTTGAACATTTCACCCTCGTTTTTTTTTTTAACCGGGCAACCTAGAAATCCAAATTTCGTAAGGAGACGAGTCCTGAAAATGCACAAGGCCGCTCCTGCAGTGAAGATCAGAACAGAAACCCTTCACACTATAGTTCATGTTCAAATATATATGAAATACAAATAATGTCATGTGACTGTTGGCAAGATTTGTTGGTTCAACTGTGTGGGCATTTTGGAACCGTAGGTGTTTGTGTTGGACTAAAAAAAAAAGTATTTTGAATCATGTATTTATTGCAAGATTATCATTGCAAAGTTCCCCACTGTGGGACGAATAAAGGTTTATCTTATCTTATCTTATTGTATCCTATTGCATTACATCAGACTGGTGATAGATCAGTAGAACACTTATCATCATCATAACAACACATTTGTTGTGTTTTAAATTTCAGGGCCACATAAGCTGCTTGGCCTGTCTTAGTTTTAATTGGTGTTGCATTTAATTTGAATTATCTAAGTTAAACAGACAAGAGAAATATTGAGTTGAGTAAGTGAATCTTGTCCTGATGATTCAAATGTTACATCATGCTGTGATTTACTGAAGACAAATATGTGCTTAACTGGTTCTTAAAATGTTAGCAGTGCCAGTCTGCTCGATGCTGTATTGCACAGATGAATATGAAAATTGAATTTGCATTGAATATGTATTTTCAGGTATGTAGTAATGCATAGATATGAGATACTGTAGTAGTACTAAGAAGCGGTTGTTTCTCAGGAGGTCGACCGAGTCGTCCATTAATCGCTGGTTGACAGTTCGCTTCCTGACTCCTTCTGTCCGCATGTGGAAGTGTCCTGAACCCCAAGTTGCTCCTGATGGACGCTTTGCATGTCGTCCATTTAACATGATACCTGTTTATGTATATAGCACTTGTCATCATAAAGTGCCTCACAATAAAAATTAATAGTGACAGACATAAAATTCAATGAAGAGTAAAACACCATAAAATATAGTTATTAACTTGATCATGACTGTACCTTCTCAATAATTAATTAACAACAATTAATTTTAGCTTCCCACTCTTCTACATTTAACAAAACCAACCTGCACCAGTTTGCCTGCAGCTTCCTCACAAACCACACTTCCTCCCTCTTGCGCTCGGTGTGGAAATCAGACAAAACAGCTGAACTCCAGCATCCTGACGTCTCCTGTATCTGTGATATGTGACGGTGAAATCGCCCCCGAGGGTTACGAACCCCGGCCCTGGGACTTGTTTAATGAGCCCGAGGTCTAGCTGTTCCAAACCACGGGCTGCCGCTAATTTGACTGCAGCCGTGGCTCACAGCTCCGCCAGCCTGAAATAGCCTCGTGATGATGCCTGATCTCCACAGAGTCCTTTATTCCAGTCACACACAGCCACGTGAAAGCAAGTGATCAAGTATTCTCTTGCATCAAAGTTGCATAATGAGGACGTGTTTTAAATGATATTCCGCTGTCGAGCTGATCGGAGCTGACAGCTACATTAAGAGAAGAGCGTCATGCATTTCCCTACTTATTAGATATGCGTTCCATATGCGAGCTTCCTCCTCTCCGGCCCTGTGTGATTTCCACGCTCTCACATTCCTCCCACTGTGTCCTGATATGCACAATAATTTGCCTTTGTTCGTCCCATGCTCATGATTCCGCTGCCGGTGTTGGCGCAGAAATGTCCGGGCTGAGAGAGTGACGGGGAGGAAGCAGCGTTCATTCATTCGCTCACCGACGGACGAGAAGTGCCTCCTCATCCCTCCACTCCTCATCGCCTGATTCTTTTGTCTGATCCCAGTTTCATCACGTCGAGTTAATCATCTTTTTCTTTCATCACCTCCATTCTTTCATCACTTTAAATTATAATGAGAGTTGTCTGTGAGAACAGCGGGTTTGGAATTTAAATGAATAGGTCTGCAGCACCTTCGGTCTCGCCCCCGTATCGAGCGGCTCGGTATGACAGGAATCCTGATGTGTCATCTCAGAGTCCTCCTCATCTGACTTTGTCGTTTTTCTGGATCGACCGGTGGCCACGAGATTCATTCTAACATTTCGTCTTGATCATCATCAGACCGGTGGAAGTCTGGAAGGTTTCCACATATTCACTTTTTAAAAATAAAGAAATATCTAGAAAATGTAGAGAAAAATATTCATCATTCATTGATTTATTTTTTGATAATGATTGTTATATTTCATGGTTGGAATTTTGGATTCTGAAATGGTGCAGAGCAGTGATTTCTTCATGCAAAAGTATGTCTCTGATAATACAATATCAGGTCTCTATGGACTATACATGTTTTAAAGAGATCAAGCTTTTGTTCAACTCAGACAACTAGATAGACTTTTGGTCACATTATAATCACCCCAGTCATTAGCTGACCGAAACAAAAATGATGGGCTTGTCGAGCATCAGCTGAATCTACACTAAATCAGATGACCATGTTTCAGTGTTTAAAGTTTGTTATTTCTATACTTTCAGGACTTGCAGGTCCTGCCAGACTAAGTGCTGTCTTTGTAAAACACTGTTTATGTGATCTCCATCTGAGCCAGGGTGGGATGGGTGAATGTTGATGGGTTTAATTTCTGTGGGGCTTTGTCTTGTTTTGCTTTTTTTTGGTTTGTTTGTTTGTTGTGTTTTGTTTTTATTTTGGGTTTTCTGTTTGTTTTTGGTTGTTTGTTGACTTATTTGTTTATTTATTTATTTTTTGTGTGTGTGTCCACTTTGTTTAAAGAAAAAACAACAAAACTGAAAAATCGTATTACATAGCTGTTAGTTGGCAATTGTTATGTTTTCAATAAATATATTTTGCAAAAATAAAAAAATTTTATTTCTGNTTTTCAACTGCAGACTCATCCATTGATCACAATTCTCTAATGACCCAATTATAGGAGCCTTATCAAGAAAATGTGGGAGAGGAAGAAGACGAATATAGGCCAGTGTATCATTATTGGATTTTTGCCGTTGCTCTGTGTTCCTATTTACAGATCCAGCTCGCTCCAACAGAAATGTAATTCACGGGCTGCTGCTCTCCGCTGATTTCTCTTTGTGTCTGCCGCGCTCTCGTCTCAAGCAGTTGCTCATTCTCAACCTGCGAGTTTGTTTAATCTGTTAATGCTGCGGCTCTCTGTAAAGGTCGCACTTGATATTGTTTGATATTTTTAGCCTTTCCTCACTGTCTGAGCCCATGAATATCTCTGTGCCTCACCGCTGTGTTTTTTCATTACTCCGCTCCACTTCTGGCATCACTTCACGCTCATCCTTTGTTCCCCTTTGTGCTCTCACTGCTTCTGGATACTCGGAGGCTTTAATAGCAAAACACCTGAGTCATGAAATCAAATCTCTTTGCATCCGGGTTTAAATCAGGTCACAGAAAAATACAATTTGTTTAAA
>JBBMOC010000287.1:5000-23914 GCA_037975185.1 Centropyge bicolor
ATGACTGACAGCAGGTAGACCTGCACTTCAGTACCAACTCAATAAAGACTTAATGCTCTGTCTGTCATTTTTAAGCATTTCATTGTTACAGCTTTCCAGATGTGACGATGTGACTCTCTTCTATCATGTATCATAGCAAAGTGAATATCTATGGGTTTGGACTTCGGTCAGATAACACAAGAACTGGCCTTTTACAGACAAAATGATTAATCAATAATAAAAACAACTGGTGGTTACAGTCGTGTTGAATACATGCACACACTCTCTCTTGTAGTATTGGAGGCCACTCTGTCATTCGTGGGACTCGTGTTTTGGTCAACATGTGGTCGATTCACCACGACCCCCAGCACTGGGACAAACCTGACCTGTTCAATCCAGGTAAAACACACGCATGAAAACAGACACAACCGCCTCGTCAGAAATATCTAACTTTCAAAGGAGCACCTAAACACACCACTACCCTGTTTTCCTACCTTACCAGAACGTTTCCTTGACGACCAGGGCCAGCGCGTCTCACCTCCTTGCTTCCTGCCATTCGGGGCGGGACCTCGAGTCTGTGTTGGCGAATCATTGGCCAGACTGGAGGTCTTTCTCTTCCTGTCCTCTCTGCTCCAGCGAATGAACTTCAGGCTGCCGGATGGGGCTCCCCCGCCCAACCTGCAGGGACGACTGGGTGTGGTCTTACAGCCGTTACCTTATAAGGTCGTTGTCACAGCGAGGGCGGGGTGGCAGGGCGGGCTAAAATGATGGGGGAGGAGTTGATAGTCGAGCTTGATGGCAGGAGTGAGAAACATAAAACATTTCTGTACAAATTTGACACAAGTAAACATTAAAATCCTTGTGTGAATATTAATTGAATTTATCAAGAAATCCTTTAAGTGAAGGTAAATACAATGCAAATTTTGGCACAAACAGTTCAACAAATCTTAGTCCTTTAGTCTTAAATCCTTGACAACAGTAAAAAGCTAATGCTAGGCTAGCCCGTGGCTGTGCTGCTCTGATGTGACTGTTTTGCAGCTTCAGGCCGAGGTTATGCTAATTTTAAAACTTACAATTAACTCCTGGCTTCCAAAGTTTTACATTTACTAATGAGAAGTAAATATACAGTGTTTAATGAATAAAAGCTGATCAGATGGTGTCTTGTTTCTTTGTCAGAGCCAGAATGCGGCTCCGCTTCATGAACGGAGACTGACAGGTGGTAGATCTGAGTTTTATTCAGTATATCTTCACACACTTTTAGAACAGGCTGGTTTAGTTAGGTCACACACATACATCCACACACACACACTCACTATTAATTTAGTAATACTAATCATTAGCATTGTTATCATCAGAATATTAAGGGACTTTAAAGACTCATCTCTTCACTGCTTCCTTTGACTCCAACAGAAACCTCATGCAAACAGGAAGGAGAGAAGAGAAAAGATAACAAGATAAAAACATTCTTCAGACAGACAGAGGGATCCTACAACACAAGGAACGTGTGGACGTTTTAGGAAATCAAATGACTGGCTCAAAAAAACTGTGCAAGTTGGTGGAAAGGATCTATAAGTTTGGTTTGTCTGGTCCTTTTAGGTTTCAGCTTCGTCCCAAGATTCATGTTGGAACTATATCTATTTAGAGCAAATGTTTCTGAAAAAGTGCTTAACTTTTACTTTCAAAGGCAATTTGAGGATTTAGCCGAAGTTTACAGAGTGAAAATAGCTAATTATAACTTTTAGACAAATATACTGGAGTTTTACTGGAAGTTTTGTTAAACCCAAATCTGACCTGTGAATGTGAATCCAGTCAGATTCTTCTTCCATCAGAGAGGATAAGTGAATGTTTTTATCCTCTGAATTTTGCTAAAAAAAAACACTGCTGGTTTAACTCAATGGATTTTTCAACAAAAAGAGATAAGACAGGTTTTCCTCATGTCAGAGCAGCTCTCACATCAGCCTCGTTTACAGGGAGTCTGTACAAGCTTTTATCACTCACTGCACTCCTACATGCCTCACAGCAGCAGGAGCATTGACATCTTGAATGTCAGGAACTGAACTGACGACCCTGGCAGCGCCGGTGCAGTGCTGAGCCCACTGAGCTACATGGAAATGTATATGTACAAAGAAATGTTGGAATCTTCTCCTCTCTTTTGCCACTGTTGTGTATGATCAGTTTGTGATTCCAAGGGTTCTGAGGAAGTGTCTTCATCAATCTGGTTTTACTTATGAAGTTATCAAAAACACCAAAATGCCCACCATTCATTGTCAACCCTTCCAGACAATGTCAACACTCTTCTGGTACTGTGAGGAAATGTAATGAAACACTCAATGGAGCGGCAGGTGTCACACCAAAACCAGCTGTGTTTCCCTTTACGAGGCTGATCTCAGAGCTGCAGAGCTACAGACAGATTTTAGACAACATTTCTCCAGTCACTCTGGTCGAAATTCCACACGCACACAGAGCGTGAACAGCTCTAACTAATGATAAGCAGTAACAGTTGTCAAGTAGAAATGGCACTCTGTAACCATGGAGATATATAACGTTATTAGTTCAGGTAAACAAAAAACACCAACCACAACATCAACGGCTCGGTATCGCCCTTGAGTTTTCTCGAGGAGGTCCTTCACCCTCTACAAACTCTTCAGTCCAAGGTCACGGATTTCTTCGAATCTGCTCGAGGTCTCAGAAGTCCACATCTGTTCAAAAACTTTCCTTTATCTGTAAATTTAGCAACAAAGGCTGAGGAAACAAAAGAGTGGATCATTTTTTTCCGTCCGTGTGTGAATCCAGTCTTGTGCATGTTAGTTTCCAAACCGACTGCTAAGACTTCCGACAGTCCAGAAAACATCGATGTTGCCACCACTCTAATCAAGTCACTCTCCATAGCAGGACATTGCTTTTAATGAGGTCCAACGTATCTTTGTCCATCACGGGCATCCACATCGGCAAAGTTCAGCAGTATCAGCAAAGTTATGCCCATCCTCGACCGCAACAAATGGTTAGCAAGTATATGAAGTCTGTCTAGTAATGCAGCATGGACACAGGGTTTAAGTAACCAAACTCGAGGTCGTTCCACAGGAGAAGGTTGAGTTAATGATGTCCATGACAGGAACCTGAAAGCATCACTGTCCTCCCATACTCCCTCCAGCTCATGTGTGTCTTTACTTTCAAAGATCACAATCTGCAATCTGATTCCACCGCTTTCTCTCATTGGCTCAAGGTCAGACTTTAATCTCTGGTGTCTGGGTTTGAATAACACACATCTGTAAAACTATCTAACTCTGCTCACAATAACAGCAAGAAAACAAGTGCACTTTGTCGGAGCAGATGTAAGAAAATGTGACAGAAACAAAAGTAAGTGACATCTCACTTTTACACCACCAACTTTCATGTTCAGTTTTTAGTCCCAATTATAGAGAATTCTGCTACGACCATGTAATGTATTTCTTGTTGAAAGAGGGTTTTGGAAAAGCAGTTGAAGGAATTAAAAATCAGTTCATATAAAAGTACAACAAAATATCTGTGAATGTATCATGACACGGACAAATTTAACAAAGTGACAAATCTTTTTACAAATGTGTGATGGCACACCTCCGTGAAGTGTGTTGGGAGTGACCTCTCTTAAACGCTGCACCAATCCTGACGATCATTACACTGCTGTTGTTGAGTTAACGTCTCACACTCAGGATTTTTAGGCAAATTTTCATTGGTAAGAAGTTTGTAGAACTGGACTAGCCTGGACCAGTGTGCAATATTTTAGTCCAAATTAAAACATGGAAGTCACCGAAGTTGGAGCAACAGAGCAATGACAATGACACCTGTATTTTGGGGGATATTTACACACAGACCTTTGCTGATGAAAAATATTGCTTTAACTAATTTCAGTTTTTAAGGTTATTTAGACTACATCCACAAAGACAAAATATACACTCCCTCTTTCAGTCACAAAATATGTTACAATTCGTCCTTAATGACTTGATCTCAAATTTTTTAACAGGACCGATGTTACTATCATTTTCAGACCCAGAAACAGCTTGATTTTGTTAACCAATCAGTAGAACTGAGGGTTCTGAATGATCAAATAGATGAGGAGAGACGCAGCGTGTGAAATGGAAAATTTCAAAGTCTAGAATGAATCCAGTTTGTGTGGTGTCTACAGCGTATTGTTGGATCTGACCTCAAATTCAGAGAAAGAGACAAAGACGGGAATGATGACGTGTGCTCGTCTCTGTTCTGTTTGGTGCTTTGTTTCTGTCTAAAAGTACCCATTGTTTATTCTCTCCCGACTGGCTGACACACAGAAAACCAACTGATCAATCAACTCTGAAACCTTCCATACAGGATCAAGTTGCCATGAACACATCAAATCGGGAAAAAACTGTCTCGCCCATTTCATACTCTGCCCACCTAATCCTGTTCTCTTGACAGACTTCTTCATCAAACGTCCTCGCTAATGAATGAATCAGCCTTCCCTCTGTCAGTCACAGTGAATCATCCTCCTACATTAGTCTATCTTCGTTTCTAAAACAGCCAATTTTTCTCCGGCACGTTTCCAAATCTCCGTCATCACCCAGGACATGCAAGTGTCTTCTGCTAAATGTTCAACTATTTAAAGTTGTTCTTTCTTTGTTGGTGACAGACGTAAGAAAGAAAATGTCATTTCTGTCAGCGGCATATTGATGATGGAAAGAATGAAAGGGAGAGATTCCTATGTTTACGACTTGTGAGTGTTAATGTCATTGCATCATTCAAGGAGGTTGTATGATGGCTTATTGTCTTATTCTGATTGGGAGCTACTCGTGTCCACACTGACTCTGAGTTCAGGAAATGCAGCTCGTTATCTAGCTAGCCATAGCCTCTTTCCAGCTAACCACCGCTGTGAATGTTAACATTCCGTGGCTAAATGAGCCTGCTGGCCACTTAGCAAGCTTATAATGACTGGTAGTTCAGGTTAGAAGTACCCTTTTTGATCACTGGTAACACTGCAATAATGTTTTGATAAGTGAACCTCTAAGTGTTCTTAAAGAACTGATTCTTATATTCCCGAATTTTTCAGTAAAGTGAAGACAATTAAATCTGTTACTTTAACCTTCACACACAAATTTACTTGCTAGAGTGACTGAGAGGATTAATGGATGGATTTATAGACACATTACAACGAGTGACTTGACAAAATGAGGAGCAGCTGTCCTAATTTTTCTTGGGAATTTAAGTACCAATTACTGGCAACAGTTCAGGAGGCCAATACTTGGTCAATTTTATCCACCCTGGATGCATTCTGAGTAAATGCCTATCCCCAAAAACACCATTAGTCATCAAGCAGAAACTTGACTAAATTTCCAACTCACAGTTGATTAAACCATGTTAAAATGTGCTAATGCTTCCTGTTAAATGTCTTCCTATTAAAAATGTAACATCTATGCTGGTCTGACTAACAGATGCTGAACCCATTTCTTAGTGAGACGCAACTCATCCATAATCACAATCATCTGTGTTCAAACCTCCCTGGATACAGAACAATCCATCATTAACTTTCTGTTCATCCCTTGTCTGGGTTTGATCTGACCACTTCTGTAAGTCACACTGTCTCCATGACAATGACGACTTTGCCACTATCCTCAGGCGTTGGTGTAGGGGTGGAGGTGGAGTTACAAAGTGTAAGTCCTTCCCCTTTGGTTAACTGACCTCTGGCAGGGCAGTCCACGCTGTCATGAAGATCAGTGTTTCCACCTCCAATTTTATCCCTCTCCCCTCCTCCTCCTCTTCTGCCATCCTCCTTCCTTTCCCTCTCCTGCTCTTCCTCCTCCTCTTCCTCCTCCTCTTCCACTCGACACCTGCACACCTCAATCCCAGAGTCACCAGTAAGTCGCCGATGTCTGTACTGGCTCTCATCTGCTCCCATGTCCTCATCCTCATCATCTTCGTTGTCCGCATCCTCCTGCTCCTCCTCTCCATCCTCCCAGCTAGGTGGTCCTGGTTCAAAAACATCCACGCAGGGGGAGAACAGAGTCTGCTTAGGCGGGGACTGAGTAGCACGTGGCGAGGGGGAGAGGGAGGAAGCGTGGCCAGAGGAAGATCCACTTTTGTTGGACTGGTGCAGAGCAGTGAGTGGGTCCAGGAGTAATGCTGGAGCAGGAAGGGAGATAGGAGACAGGGCTGGAGGCGAGGGGAGGGAAGGAGGAGAAGGAGGAGATGGGGGTGAGGATGGGGAGAGGGCTGGAGGTACAGACTGAAAGAGAGCGAAAGAAGATTCAGACTCTATAGTTATGGCTGGGCAGGAGGAAGAGGAGGAGGAGGCTGCAGGTGTTGGGAACATGGGCACTTCGGCAGGAACTGACACTATTCCTGATCTAGAACCAACATTAGAGCATGATTCAGATTCAGAACTAAAACTGAAACAAGCCTGGACATTTGATGTTAAGGGTGTAATAAGGGCTGATTCTGGCGATTGAGACGGGACCAGAGAAGGACTTGAATCGGCTAGTACTGCAGCTGGATCTTGACAAGATAAAAGAACAGCAACGCCCCCTGGTTGTTGGTGCAAGCCTGACCCTAACCTTTGGCTGGTAGGACCGAGAGCTAGACCTGTCCCAAGTGACAGTTCTGGTATCTGGCAATGAGCTAATGTAGGTGAGGTGGGTGCTGCATCTATGGCTGGGGTAAAGTTTGAGTGGTCAGGTTTTGGAATTAGAATGGGGTTAGGTGCAGAGTCTGGGACAATAGTGGTTTTAGATAGTGGATATGGCACTAGGGTAAGGTTTGTAAGTATTGGGTCTGGAAAAGGGGTAAGGTTTGTTGGTACTAACACTGGATCTTGGGTAACATCTGCAGGCATTGCATCTGGAGACTGGATAGGAATTGAATTTAGTGAGTCTAGATCTTGAGTAAAGTTAGTGGGTACTGAATCTGGAGCTTGGGTAAGGTTTGTAGTTACTGGGGTTGGATTTTGGGTGAGGCTTGAAGGTGCCGGTATTGGCACGAGGGAAGAATCTGTGTTCGAGGTCAGGGGACCAGCAGAGCCTGTTATCAGAAGCAAAGTTCTTCCAACATTTGGGGACAGCACTGAGGTTGGGCTATTCAGATTATTGGCCGTGTCAAAAGTTCTTGTTAAATAGAGGGTTTGGGTGGCTGTAGGACTGTCAGAACTGCTAGCTGTTGGGGTAGAAGGGCCTAATGTTGAGGTCATTTTTGGGGCAGGGGTAGTTTCTTGGCTGTCAGCTGTGCTCTGAATGCTTACTATCTGAATGGAGGGGAGTGTTTCCTCAACAAGACTTGGACTAGGGGGTGCACTTGGGCTGCAGCTGCCGACTATTGGGGTACAGGGTGATAGGTTGAGCTGTTGCTCTGGAGGAGATGTAGTTACAAGAGGAAGAGCCACCTCGGAACTAGGAGAAGGCAGGGGTTGAGGGGAGACCGCCCTGGTAACAACCGCCACAGAAACGATCGGTTTGGGAACCGATGAGTCCGTGGCAACTGGTTCCTGTGCCCCAGCAGCATCTTCATCATCGATGTCAATGGCTTCTTCAGCAACCATCCTCTCAGAAACATACTGTGCGTCGTGTACCTGCAAACAGCTTGCTGTGGCAGCGATGGTCTCCATAGTGACATCAAGAGTGAGGGGCGCAGCCTCGCTAGGTGTGGTGGCGTGGCTTGTGTCAGTCTCATAGGTGACAGGTGCCGATAGGGAGGAGCTACATGGAGAGGAGGGGCAGCAGGAGTCACAGGAACAACTGGAGCTACAGGAAGGATACACATGTATTGTTTATTTAAAAATGCTTATGTACATACAAGATAAAACACATCAAAACCTTCATTTCATGTCAAAGAAGCTTGTTCTCATCAGTTTGAGGAATTACTGTGGCTTTTCAATACACATATTTGCAGTATTAAAATGGTAGCAGCATTAGTTGTGACAATAGTAGAACTACAACAGTAGTAGTCTAATGGATCGCCTGTGGTGTTACTACTAGTTGCAGTAGCATTACCATCAGTACCCCCAGTAGTGTTGCAGCTTGGTTACCTGTTGTCAGAGCTGAGGGAGGACGGACCATCACTGAGGGGCCGGTGCAGCAGCGGGCCATGCTGCGTGAGCAGGTGGGGGTCAGCAGTGCGGGGGGGCTGTGGGTATCGTGGAGTGGTGAACACTGAGCTGTAGGGCGGAGGAGGGGTGGAGGGTTGAGCAGCCACCTCCTCATACGATGGCAGCTTTAGAGATGCCAGGAAACCTAAAACCAGCAGAGTGGAGCCAGGTCAGGGGAGAGGAAAGTTCTCAGACAGAGCGACAGAGAGACAGACAGACAGGTGTCTTACTGAGGTCCAGCATGGAGGAAGGGTAGGAGTTGGCTCCATGATAGGCCAGTAGGCTGATCTCTCTCTGTCTCTGCTGCTGCTGAACTCTCAGTTTGGCTCTACGATGTCGGTAAGCACAGCAGCAGCTGAACAGGATAAGGACGGTCCAAAGCAGCCAGAACCCTGAACACAATATTACAGCATTATTCAAACTCAACCAGACAGACAGACAGACAGACAGAGTACTTTATTAATCCCTTTGGGAGGTTCCGGGAAATTGGCATCACCATTCCTCTAACCAAACCTGCTTCAACTCTAAATGTAGGTCCAGGGCATTTTAGTGTTTTATTTAAATTAAATAGCATTTTTGTGGAGCAAGTCTAAACAAGTGGGTCCTGTTGTGTGATCAGAGAATGCAACCAACTTACACCAGAGTTCGTAGTAATAGGTGCAGCAGCCGGTCTCTCCGCAGCAGTGACCTGTCTCACACAGGTATCCTCCATTTGCGTTGGCCCCAGGGCAGTACCGCGGTCTCCCCAGCAGGGGCAGGCTGCCACCGGAGTGGTACTCCATCACACCCCTGCTCTGCCTGGACCTAGGCCCACGCCACCGCTACCTGATACCACTAGCCGCTAACAGCTAACAAGCTGTTAGCTGCCAAACACGTTAGCCTGGTGAGAGTCCAACTACATTTTTAGGTGATTTATTTTCCAACTGAATTTTATTGTTGAAGTGGGCAGGTGTTTGGTTTGGATTGAACTGCTGTGCTACTTGTTAGCTGCTAACTGCAAGTAGCTTCAAATGAATCTACATTTTCAGAGCAGGAGAAACACTTGTTTTGTTTGTGCTGCAGCTGAGAGGAGTTCCCGGTGAAGCAGCGGCTAACCTGGCACTTTCAATGTCATTTTTTTGACAATGAAAGACTGAGCTCATCACTGAGTGAGACTACATAGAAGAATGCACAATTCAGGGGCCTCAAGTCTGAACCATTGTGCTGCTAGAAACCCTATCAACACTTAAGCTAAAGAGCTATGGTTGTTGTTCCAGCTCTGTTAGCATCAAAATGCATTGATACACTCTTCAATGTGTCTTTAAAGCTGCTGTGGGAAGAATAACTGAGCTGTTATGATTAAAATCACTCTGACGTTTCAATGCACCTCTGCTAGCAAACTGACTACTGCAACTTAATACTACGAGTACTGCAGCTGTAGTAGTGCCCTGGCTGGTGGACACGATGACGGCCAATAGGAGGTCCTGAACTGGAGAGAGAGAGAAAAAGACAATAGTTTATTGATAAACAGCACAACAGTACGTCACAGCTGAAATGTGCACTACTACAGGCCTCAAACCACGCGTCCACACAAAGCTCCCTCTCTGTCCACAAACACACAGACACGCTTGTACTTCCATACTTCTGAGGACCATCACTGACACAATGCATTTCATGTGCCTCTGAGCTGAACGATCAGGTTCAGATTCTTCCAAGTCTGTCTTCAAACAGTCTCCTTTCACAGCCTGTCTGTGGAGACATGAAGGGGACTGTCCAGTGTCCTGTCTCTCTGTCCATGTTGACTGTCAGTCCATGCATCCTGTCCAGAGTCGCACCAGACAGCAGAGGACAGACGTGGCTGCCAGTCACAGGTGCCGCTGCACGACAGCCAGATCAGGATCAGCACACAGAGCCGCCGTCACTGACCTTTACAACCAGTGTATCAGTGACAAACAAGAGGCCGAGGACGGCAGCCATCTGTCAAACGCTGACACTAACACAGAGGAGAGCACGAGAGCCGGACTGGACCGAACCACGAGATCAACAACAGGTTTGCAGCCACAAATTAAAACACTGAAGTGCTTCTGCAGCTGGATCCCAACCTGCTCCTGTCGCACGGTGCAAGCAACACATGACACACAGCACTGATGCTAATGAGCTCAGGAAACAGACCTGTGTCACATGGTCACCTGTCAGAGACTCACACCCACATACACAAAACTGATTTCCATCAAAATGAAGGTCAAGGGTCCGTTCAAGAGAAGCCCGACAGACACAGAGTGAGCCAGCAGAACACTGAGGACCACAAACACAACAACAACACAAACAAACAACAACAACACACACACACAACAGTAATAATAACATATGTGAGATTAAATTTATGGTGTCATTTTATTTTATGCTCCTGCACGGGTCCATTACAGCCCCCCCCCCCCCCGTCATAACCAGCTGCTGCTAACAATCAAACGCACAGCGGCCATAAGTGATCACGTGACCAATATCGGATCGATTTGTGGAAATACGACAGTGAAACATGTGTTTACCCACAGGCTGTATCGTCAGTACACAGTGTGTGTACTCTGGCTGGACGCAGTACTCTGTGTGTGTGTGTGTGTGTGTGTGTGTGTGTGTGTGTGTGTGTGTGTGTGTGTGTGTGTGTGTGTGTCAGCCCGCAGACGAGCTTCCAGCTGCTCGTCAACAAAAACAACCCACCGCTCCTCCTCCGGCTGCTCCGGCTCCGCGGGCCTCTCCGCTGCCGCTGTCCGGCTGCTTGTTGTCGGTGTGTCGGTGCTCGGTGCCGCCGGGGCCTCCTCTCTCCGGTTCCCCGCCTCCTCGCGCTCCCTCCTCGGTTCGACCCGCCGCCATCAGCGCCAGCGGCTCGTCAAGCCCGCGAGACACACGCACACCGCACACTTCCGCCATGTCGCTCATGTGAATTTCAAAATAAAAGCCGGAGCAGTTATTCCTTTGATTCTCATTAAATTTGGGCCATATATGAACCATTACATGAAATGATAGACCATTTATGTTAATGTACATGTACAAATGTTATGGCAGTAGTAGTGTAGTTATTTAAAATACCGGATATTGAAGTGTCATTTAAAATTGTTGTTGTATTTTTGCTGAACAAACGTTTATTTTGTAAAGAATACAACCCGACTTAAACCGGAAGTTCAATTTGTGCCTGTGTTTTTAAACTCGACAGCGCCGCCATGACAGCACCGAGTCTCCTGCGGTCAAAACTCATATGTCTGTCGATGAATCGGTGAAGAAAGCGTCAGAAATTAAACTGCACATCAACAATTTAATCGTCTTTTATTCTGAACTTCAGACTATCGATCACGCCTTTATGTTCCCTAACAAACACACATAAATCAAATTGGCTGCATGAAAATATCGATCAGAAGAAGGGTCGATATGAAGGAAACGATGCGCACACGTTCATTTTAATGCATAGAGTGCTGATAATTAATCTATATTAATGATAATTAACAAAGACGGATTATAGATTCTCATGGCGGACGCACTGGCCTCTGATTGGCCGAGGTGAAGAGCTGCGGGCCAATCAGAGAGCTCGATGCGGGAGACCGCCGCTCCTAGCAACAAGAGGAACTTTCACTTGTGGTGACAAAAACCGTTTTTAACCGCGAGGCCTGATGAATTCAAAGATCGTTATGATTCCTGATGAAGGTGAGAGTATCATCATGCAGGGTTTTCATCTCAGAGTCAAAGCTTGTACTTTTACTCCACTACATGTGTCTGACAGCTTTAGTTACCAGTTACTTTTAGGATTAGGGTGGAAGCCGTGTATCTCCAGATGTGTCGATGTTGAATGTTTGTGATAAACTGAGAAGAAAATTCTCCTCCTCCTGAATCTGAATCCACTCTTCAAAATCTGACCTGGAAGACTTTCCAGGATTTTCCAGACCAGTGAAGAAGAAAGTGTTATTCAGTTCAAAACAGACCAGTGAAGTCTGCTTTATGGTGAACAGTCTGTCTCCCTCTGCTGGTTCTTGTGTGAAACAGCACCTCACTGATCATGTCTGACAGGACTCAGCTACAAGAGGAACCTGGCTTACTGACACGCGTGAGCACAGAATCATCTTCAGGAGCTGATCTGATCACACTGTGCTGGACACACTCCCAGCTGATCTGTCCATGTATCAGCTGATTTTTCCCACTTCCTTCTCTTTGTTTCACTCCTGAAGCTTCGACTGGAAGCGTCCTCGCCGTCTTCGAGTTCAGCTCAGCTTCGCTCTCCCTCAGCTCCTCGTCAGACTCGTCTGGTTTCCAGTCGTCATCTCTGTCATCTTCCTCCTCCACATCATCATCTTCATCATCTCTACAGCCTCCTTTGTGTCTGTGACACACTGGAGTCAGTCCTTCTGTCCGTCTGCCCTCTGACCTTTGACCCCCTCTGTTCTTGCCTCAGGTTTGGTGTCGGGGGGGGGGGGGTGAGCGTCCCAGTGGATGTGCCAGCACGACTGTCAGAAGTGTTTGAATCACAGCAGGAAACATTGAGCTGGGCACATTCTTCACAGAGTTTGTATCAAATGTGAAATATCTGAATTTGATTATTTGAGTTTCACTAACTCCGAAGTTAACGTGAATTCTGTTTAAATGGTTTGCAGAGAAATCAGCTTCAGATGAATCAGAGGAATAAGACTGATTCAAAACTGTTATGAACATTACCGTCGAATACAAAGTAAATCTGTGTCACCAATGGTGAAGATGACGGCATTGAAAGCTGCTGGTAGTGAGGAAGCTCCAGAGAAATATCAGCTGAATCTTTATGAGCTTCATAGTTTCAGCTCATCTTTTATCTGTCAGATTATTCACACATCAACGTCCACATAAAAAACAGCTGCAACTGCTCTGAGTTTGTTCATGTTAAAGTGAGTGAAAACAAGAAAATGAGCATCAGAAGAACCAGAGGCAGAAATGACTGAGTGTGTGTGTGTGTGTGTGTGTGTGTGTGTGTGTGTGTGTGTGTGTGTTGGGGTCTCACTGGGCGTGTCGGGGTGATATAAACCTCTCAGACATCATTTCATCCCTCCAGTGTGTGGAGTCTGATGATCCGTCAGCTCGTCCTCTCGTCTGATCTTTAACTGTGACTTTACATTATAATAATAATCACTTCATTAGTGAATCGCTAAATCTAGTTTCTGCTGACTCCAGTGGACAGATGGAGCCGATGCCCAGCAGAGAGGTAAGAATGTGTTTTATCATTATTGTTTTGTTAAAGGATTTTTAGAAATTACAATTTCCATCATTATCACTTGTAATTTTTTATTTATTATTTTATCTCATTGACGTGGTTTTACTGGGAATTTTATTACTATCTCTCATTTCCTTTGTGAAAAAATAAAACATAAGTTATTATTGTTGTTGTTGTTGTTATCAGTACCAAAGGTCGGCAACAGCTTTCAACACACCCATATGTTCAATACATGTCCCTCAACACTCAGTACTGTATTAACTGTTTATTATTGTTTTCCTTTTATGATTTTACTTTTGATTTTCTTTTTCTTTTTATTTGCCTCTTTATTTTTTAATTATTCAAATTTTAACTTAAACATTTAGATTTTACTGATCTTTTGTATTTAGTACAGGACTTTAAGTACATTTTGTGTACAAAATGTATATGTATATATACTGTGTGTATATTTTAAATTACATGAATACTGATGTTACATATTCGACTTATTCTTATTGAACTCTTATTGAAATTAACTGATTTATTGAACTTGTTTCAGGATATTGAGCTGAACGAGAAGCCTGCAGGTCCGACCGGTGGTGGGTAACAAGGATGAACACACACACACACACACACACACACACACACACACACACACACACACAGACTCACACACATACACACCTTTTTAAAAGTTCTTTGTTTGTTTGTCATGTGTCAGGTGAACCTCAGGTGTTTGACTGGTTTCCACCTCATCAACAGTACCTGGATCTGACCAGCAGGGGGCGAAACAACACGTCACACACTCAGACTGCAGCTCCTGTGAGTGTGTGTGTGAGTGTGTGTGGTCAAACAATCCCTTCAAGCCAGTATGTTCCCCTTCCAACACAATCAGTGTTAAATGTAGCCCAGAGAGTCTGTGGGGGGCGCGACCTCCAGGGAGTGTGTGTGTGTGTGTGTTTGCCCTCTTGTCTGTATGTTCCCTGTCCAACGCATTCAAAAGACACAGCTGAGAGGAAAAACAGATGAAAGCTACAAGCTGCCCTCTCCTGCTGTTACAGTCAAATATTTTTTTATGTACTACTACAACTGACACTACAACTGATAGTACTGTTACTGCCTCTGCTGCTACCTCTTCTCGGTATTACAACCGCCACATCATTAACAACCTTATTATTCTTAAAATAACACAGATGATGTTTGTTGTCTCCGTCTCTCTGCAGTCCTCCATCCATCCCCTCGTCCCTCTGCTGCTCTACAGCGACAGACACTTCCCTCCTTCCCCCCCGTACAACCAGCCAATCAGTGGACCCGCTGCCCGACAGGCCCACGCCCACTCAGGGCCACACCCACATCACCATGGCAACAGTGTCACCAGGTGAGTCTGAGATGTTTGAGGTAAGTCTGGATGATTTCATGTTTAAAAAATCTGCTGGAATAGTACTTCTACAAGTTACAGTATTACTACTAACACTACTGAGAAAATTAGTACTGTTACTACTACTGATACTGCAAGTACAACCATTGTACTTCCAACACTGCAACCATCACAAGTTTTACAGATTTTTTTACGCAATATTAAAAGTACTCGTACTAAAGCTCCTACGACTACTGCTGCTACTTCTATTACAGTTACTACTACTGTAGTATTCAGTACTGCTCCAGAACTGTTACTACTCCTACTTTTGACACTTCTACTGCTGAAATTGCTGCTGCTCCCACTACAATGCTAACTGTGGCTGTCAGAAGTACTCTGCGTCCTCCTGTCTGTGCAGTACTACTGCAGCAGTGCAGTGGACGCAGGACGTCCTCCCTCAGTGTGTTTCTGTGTGTGTCCCAGCGGCGGCGGCGGCGGCCGGCAGCTGGTGAAGAAGCCTCTGAACGCCTTCATGCTCTACATGAAGGAGATGAGACACTCAGTGCTACAGGAGGGACGAGAGAGGGAGAGCGCCGCCATCAATCGCATCCTCGGACGCAGGGTGAGAGAGCGATGATGATGTCACAGTGATGTCATCGGGGTTATCTCACCCGCGTGTCTCCACTTTTACCTCTGAGTTGAATTTCAGAACCAAGCCTGTAGTTCGTAAAGCCAGTTAGTCACAAACACAGTCCGGCACATTTTCACACCTTTGTACAGATTAAAGAAGTGAGATGTGACGTGTGTTTGTCCAATGAGGCGTCTCTGTCTCTGTGTCTCAGTGGAACGCCCTGTCCCGCTCCGAACAGTCCAAATACTACGAGCTGGCCCACAAGGAGCGGCGGCTTCACATGCAGCTCTACCCCGGGTGGTCGGCCAGGGCCAACTACGTATGTACTGAACACGTGCACAGTGTGTGTGTGTGTGTGTGTGTGTGTGTGAGTGTGTGCATCCAGAAGGCTTCAGTTTCTTCTTCTTCTTCTTTCCAGGGTAAAAGGAAGAGGAAACAGCAGGCAACAGGAAGCTGCACCAGGTCAGTTCAAAGTAAAAGAAAATAAAAGGCTTCTTCTACAACTGCTGCTACTCCTACTACTACTGTCAGTACTACTATAACAACTATTGCTAGTACTACTGTACCAGATACTACTTCAAGCTACTAACTACTAAAATGAAAACGGTGAACTGAGCCAGTCACACCAAACCTTCCACTGGCTCCTTTTCTTCTTTTCCAAACACCTTTAAATAGTTTGTCAGAATATAATACAAATATTTAAAATACTTACAATTTCAGCCTTTGAACATACAAACACACACATGGATTAATCAGTACAATTACTACTTCTACTACAACGCCTGCTGCTGCGATGATGTGATGACACAGTCCTGTCCCGTTTCATCCTGCAGCTGGACTCTGAGTGCTGCATGAGAGCCCTGAAGAGACAACCTGTGTCACACACACACACACACACACACGTCCAGTGAAGTGTTGTGAAGTTGCTGCAGATGAAACTGTACTTTGGTTTCAGTCGGACTCATCAGGCTTTAATGTCGTGGATGTTAAACGGTCTTGGTGATTTGTGTGAAACAGGAAGTGTGTCTGAAGGAGGAAACACTGTAGAAAACATGTTTCAATAAAACGTATACATACTTCTGTTTGTGTGTGGGGTTTTTTTTTACTTACAACACGAACCACGAACAGCTCTGAGTGAAAAAACATCTTTTATTATCAAACACCTGATTGTGACATTTCGTTCACGACGACTTTGACCAAATATTGAACTCTGAGAACAAGGATCATGTAACACTTCTAGAAAAGTAACTGGAGCCTTATGGAACCACAGTCTTCATTAATCCGACTTGAGCAGCAGCTTCAGGGAGTTTTGGTGGATCGTTTCCAGGCAGTTCAGGTTTCATTGATTCACTTTACAATAAAAATGACAAGTTAAGAAAACAACAGTAAAAAAACAAACTGAGCTCAGTGTCTCAATACTTTACACAGAAAATATAAGTTAACAATAATCAAGTAAAGACAAATACAACACGATCATGACAAGGATCCGAGTTAGCTCGGACTGTTAGCACTTTAGCTTTAGACCATCGCAGTGTTTAAACATTGAATCCGATTCTTCGTCGTTAGCAGGTGGCACATTTATCTTCCATGGATACTGAACAGCTTAATCACCTGGAAGTAGTCTTCAAACTACTGAAGTAACAGTGCTGATAGCCTGAGGAGAACTTTCATTCTGACAGGGACCAAAGTCAGCTGCTAGCACAGCGGCCGTGGTCTCCGACTAGCTTACGAAGCAAACAGTGAGAAATTATCTTAGTGATTAAACACGCAGTCATTTTCCTTTGATGGGAGGTTCTGACCTCAGGAGATGAAACAGGAATGAAAACAGAATTAGAAATATTATATTTCAGCCATTGGATCCGTTAGCATGTGACAGATGAAGTCCTTCGTCCTGTTCAGGGCTACGCATTGACATCTGCTCAGATTCTTTCAAATCAGACACAAACGGACTGAAATCAGAATTCTCCAACGGCTGCTTGTGTCTCCAACATTCAGCCTGCGAGAGATTTAGCTTTGTTTGGTAAATGAAAGCCTGGAAAACTGAAAGACAACGGCTGAAGCTCAGGGTTCAGAAAAGGTGTGATGATACTCAGCCCGAGTCAGAAGACGATGAGACAAAAACTCCTCTTTCTGTCCGATCGTCCTTCAGGTCTTTCAGGTTCAGGTCTTTCAGGTTCAGGTCTTGTTGGTAGGTTTCACTTTATCCTGCAGTCAACACTTTGACAGCAAAGACAGTGAAGCAGAGATGTTTGGTTCTGTGTGTTTGATGAAAACTGAAGGTTCTCCTTGAAGAGATTTTGGCCAGTGGAGCAACTTTTCATCCTCCACATTCAGATGCACACGAATCACACTGAACAACAGCAGTGGTGTCACAGCTGCTCGCGCTGTGGGCGGAGCAGCAGCAAGCTTCACACCCACACCTGAATCTGAATGTTCATAGTTTAAAAGACTGAAGGTTGGACTTTTACTGCATCTGAAACCTTAACCTTAAAATTAGACTAAGACAGGACGTTTGTCCTGACGGATCAGACAGCGACGGTGAACCAAAGAAGAAGAAGTGAAAGTAAGTTTCTGGCATTAATTTGAGAGTTACCTTCTCTGAGAGGAGGCCAAACCGCTCGTTTTCCTGACGGTCAGCGTTCGACCTCGACCTCCTCTATCTATTAATCTGTGTGTGAACATTTCACACGAAACCCATCACTTTGTGTTTGGAAGGAAGACGAACTGCATTCTTTCTATTGGGGATTAACCAGTGATGGTGATCATGTAAACAACAACCTCTTCCTCCTTTCAGTGCCTCCTCTTCCTCAGCGTGGGGGAGAGTCGGAAACGCTGCGGACGTCCTCACTCGTCCCTCCCCCCCTCCACCATCCTGTACCTCTGCCTGCAGGACGAGGGCAGAGCCACCGGCCACGAGAACGTGACGGGAACCGTGGTCTGAACGTTCCTCTCCAGGAAGTTGTAGATGGGGTTCCACCACGTCCTCGACAGGTAGTTGCTGGGAGCCTGACGCAGCGCCTGAGCAGAAACACACAAAAGTCAACAAGAGTCTGAGAAACGGAGACGGACAAGTTTCACTGTAACTTTGAGCATATGTCAAAAAAGTTTTATCTGTCACATCTGTCGGCACCTTGTTGCACCTGAGACAACTCAAGTCAAAGCTACAAGCAACAAGTACATTTAATACTGGAGTCTGAGTCTGTGTGTGTGTGTGTGCGTGCTCCTACATGCGTGTTGGCCATGGTGTGATACCACCAGAAGGTCCTGGTGGTGGCGAAGTATCCGACCACCACGTCGATGCTGTAGTGCTCGTGAGCAATCAGGATGCAGACGACTCCGGAGGCGCTGAGCAGCCAGCAGATCCAGCGATACCACCACATCCACCGAGGGGAGTCTGAACAAAACACACGCAAGATTCAATTATGGAGTTCAATCAAGATTTTCATTACTAAGGTGTTTTTTTCCTGCTTGTGTTTTGTTGTGGAAACTGTCTCAGAAACAAACTCACACTCTTTGATGAAGAGGTAGGACAGCGTCAACATGACGGTGTGGCCGCTGTACAGGAAGTCACCACACATGAGGTGAGAGCCGGTCAGAGACAGACCTGAACACACACACAGAGACACACACACAGAGACACACACACACACACACACACACACACACACACACACACACACACACA
>JBBMOC010000287.1:43751-58751 GCA_037975185.1 Centropyge bicolor
TGTGTGTGTGTGTGTGTGTGTGTGTGTGTGTGTATCTGTGTGTGATATGTGTGTGTCTGTGTGTGTCTGTGTGTGTGTGTGTGTGTGTGTGTGTGTGTGTGTGTGTGTGTCTGTGTGTGTGTATCTGTGTGTGATGTGTGTGTGTGTGTGTGTGTGTGTGTGTGTGTATCTGTGTGTGATATGTGTGTGTCTGTGTGTGTCTGTGTGATATGTGTGTGTCTGTGTGTGTGTGTGTGTGTATCTGTGTGTGTATCTGTGTGTGTATGTGTGTGTGTGTGTGTGTGTGCAGGTGGACGCTGACCTCCGGAGGCTGAGGACGGTCATTCAGCTGCCGGTGGACCAGGTTCAGTTGCAGAGAACCACCTGAGATTTTTGTTCATTGTTTTTTGTGACATTAAATGAATTTTTTGCACATTTTGTTTCTATCTGTGCTTCTGTAACGACCTGCTGCCTTAAAGACACCATGAAATAAAAACACATTTTCTGAGTTCTCACCCTGCGTCAGTCATCTCTTGGTATTTATAGTATGAGATATCTCAAAATCCCCTTGGTCTCACTTCCTGTGAAACATCTGACTGTTTGACAGATACATTCATTTCATTAGCAAACAAAATGTGCCAGTCGAAGAAACGTTTACTTTTCTATTATTCACAGATGATAAAGAAATCGATTAGTCCTGAGACAAAACTTTGTTGGGCATAAAAAGGGGAAAATATATTTTATTGAACTGTTACTGGACAAAGTGACATTTTAACACAGCTACAATCAGTAAACACATAATATTTGCTCCTTTAAGACAATGAGAACTCGTCACCATTCGCAGTGTGTGTGTGTCTGTGGGGGGGGGGGGCTCTTCAGGAGTTGAACCTGGTGACTGCAGGCCAGCCGGTGTGGAGCCTGATCCACTCAAAGTAATGAGCGACCTGCGGCAGAGACGACAAACAGGATCAGATCCTGTTAAAAACCAAACTATAACTGTGTGTTAACAGTATTTGACTGTAGTAAACATTTATCAGGGCAAAATGAATGAAGGTGTTTTTATCTTCTATGTATCTCCCACGTGTGTAAAGAGCCTGTGAACCTCACCTGGGTGTAAACTCCAGGGAAGCCCGCCTGGCCACACCTCTCCCCCCAGCTCACGATGCCCCACAGGTAGGACACGCCCAGCTCGTCCTCGCACACCAGCGGCCCCCCGCTGTCCCCCTGGCACGAGTCCACGCTGCCGTCCAGGTCGCCGGCGCACATCATGCCGGCTCTGAAGCGATCTCTGTAGAACCTCTGGCAGTCGGCGATGAGGGAGACGTTGGCCCACAGCAGCACCTGAGCAGCTCTGCCGTCTGCGAACACAGTCACTCTGCTCATTATCCTCCATTCAAGCTGTGACACAGTCTCACAACTCACTGACTCAGAGCATGAAACCAAGGCCCAGCTGAGTACATGCCTCTGGTCCGTCCCCATCCTGAGATGCTGCAGGTGTGGTTGGGCTGGAAGAGGCTGGTGGACCAGGGCACACAGACGGCACTGATGGCCGGGTTGTCCTCAAAACATTTGTCCTTGAAGGGAAGCTTCTCCAGCTTCACCAGAGCGATGTCGTTCTCATAGCTGCTGGCGTTGTACCTGCAGGACGACTTCAAATGTTTGTCCATTCTGTTACCTGACAGACAGACAGACAGGCAGACAGGCAGACAGGCAGGGAGACAGGGAGACAGAGAGAGAGACAGACAGACAGACAGACAGACAAACAGAGAGAGACAGACAGACAGAGACAGACAGACAGAGAGACAGACAGACAGAGACAGACAGACAGACAGACAGACAGAGAGACAGACAGACAGACAGACAGACAGACAGACAGGCAGACAGATGGACAGACAGACAGACAGACAGACACACAGAGAGACAGACAGACAGACAGACAGACAGACAGGCAGGCAGACAGACAGACAGACAGACACACAGAGAGACAGACAGACAGACAGACAGACAGACAGACAGACAGACAGACAGACAGACAGGCAGATACCTGGGGTGGATGTGGATGTCTTCAACAGGAACGATGTCGGTTGTGTTCTGAGCTCTAGTTTTCTTCCAGACAGAAAACTTCACCATGAACGCAGATGGGTTGGGCCTGTAGAGAAATACGGGTGAGAGGCCGAGTGCCAGCTGGTGCCTTCTGAAAGAGTCGTCTTCCACGCAGGCTGATACAGTACAACCATTAACACTCTGCATCATGTCTTACCTGACGCAGTGCGCCGCAGTGATCACCCAGCATCCTCCGATATAAGCTCCTCCACAGTCGATCTTCTTGTTCTCCTCCAGAGCGACCTGCCACTGGATCTGAGTCTGCAGACAGACCAGCATCAGGATCAGGGACAGTTTCAGGAATCCACAGGAACATTAGCTCCCAGTGTTTTCTGTCCCTCCACCCTTTGAAAACTGATGGAGACAGAATCAGTCTGGGGGCAGCTCTGAGAGCATGAACGTGTGTTCCTGACTGACCGGGTTTGCCGGGACTCCGCCCACCACTCTCTTGACTCGGCTGCTTCGTCCGCGCTCCTCCACTTCCACATCGTCCACTGTGGTCATGTTGGGAACCCCACACTGTAAGTGTGACTCCAGATACACTCTGTCGGCCGTCGTTTCTAGACACACAGAGTCGTGGACATTCAGGCCCAGCTCCGATGACAGCCGGTCGGGTCACTGGGTATATGACTGCTCTTGAAGTAACTTGACCGCAACACTACAAATATTTGTACAGTACATGGCCAAAAGTATGTGGACAACCAACCGTAACACTCCTATGTGTTAGCTGAACATGCATTTCCAAAACAGTGGACATGAAAGTGCTTATGATTTCCCATAGTTGGAACGAAGGAAAATAGCACGCGGACAAGAATGTCCGCATACTTCTGGCCATAAAGGGTACCACCACTTCTGAGAACACTGTGCTGTAAGTGACTGATTAGACCACAAACCTTTTTTGGGAGAGACGTACTCTGAAAAAAAGAAAAAAACAAATGTCAGAATCATCAGGACAACAACAACAGCAACAACAACAACAGCAACAACAACAACAACAACAGCAACAACAACAACAACAACAGCAACAACAACAACAGCAACAACAACAACAGCAACAACAAAAACAACAGCAACAACAACAGCAACAACAACAGCAACAACATCAACAGCAGCAACAACAGCAACAACAACAACAGCAACAACAACAGCAACATTAACAACAACAACGACAGCAACAACGACAACAACAGCAACAACGACAACAACAGCAACAACAATAACAACAGCAACAACAACAACAACAACAACAGCAACAACAACAGCAACATTAACAACAACAACGACAGCAACAACGACAACAACAACAACAACAACAACAACAACAACAACAACAACAGCAACAACAACAACAGCAGTAGGTTTGAGGTTCGTACATACCTGTGTTTCGGAGCAGTGGGTGCAGCTCTGGCTCTGTGGAAAATAGACATAAATTATAAATACTGTCAGACTGTCTCAATCAATCAATGACATCACATGACAACAATAAGATTACATCATACTGGTTTCAAAGTGTGACCACAGTTCAAAATGCATTGACAGCCTTCTTGGTCTCATGAAACAAGCATCACACAGAGCAAACAGTTGTTGATGCCCTGTTTCCTAAACTGGGATCATTTGGTCATTCTCTGTCTGCGGTCTGTCTGTTGGACTGACTGTGCTGTTATTGACAGGAAGTGGAGCAAACAACCATCGAGACTCTTGGTCTAAAGGGGAAAACTGGAATCACACACAGCACAGACAGAACAAACTCTCTCAGTCATTTCCAGAGCTGAATGGAAGTGAAGGCTGTTTGTGTCTCACTGCTGTCCGTCGAGTGTCTCAGTGATTCGTCTGCACCGTCCAGACAGTCCACCTGTCCGTCGCCGACCGCATCCTGAGGCACGCACACGCCCGTCTTGCAGCGGAAACTATTGTTCCTGCATTCTGGTAAACACACAGAAGTCACATCGTGAGAGACGGGACACACGAGGTCATCGGGTCCATTCCCTGAGTCTGTGTGTGGGCTTTACTTCTGCAGCACATCTCGTCGCTGCGGTCGCCACAGTCGTCGACTCCATCACAAGTCTGGTTCAGAGACACGCACTTGCTGTTGGCACATGTGAAGTCACAGTCCTCTGAAGCACACAGACAGAAAACGGTCACAGAGCTGGAAAGACGCTGAGCTCTGGCTTCACTGGCTCCAGTGATACCGACACAAGAAGAGAGAGCAGACGAGTGCAGACAAACCTTCTGCTGCTTGGGAAGCTTCATAGCAGGTTGCCGTAGCGACCTTCCTGTTTCCGATCCTGGCCTTGTCATAGATCACACACTCGGCGAGGGACGTCTCGTAGCCTTGGCACTGGATACTGACACAGCTGCCGGGGAGGCGGCGGCCGTGTTCCGTCCTCAGGGAGTTGTAAGACAGGGAGTGAGCAGCCGCGGCGCCGCTGGAAGCACACACACACACACACACACACACACACACACACATACACACACACACACACACACACACACACACACAGGTCCACACACACACACATACACACACACACACACACACAGACACACACAAACACACACACACACACAAAAACACACACACACACAGGTCCACACACACACACACACAAACACACACACACACACAGACACAGACACAGACACACACACACACACACACACACACAGTCAGTCGATGTTGATGTTCTCTCTTTACTCTGAGCAGAATCATGAACTATGGAAGTATATCTGCTCTCACAGCGGCTTCCCGCTCTCCCTGCAGGCCACGTTAGCCGCCGCCATGTTCCAAACCTTCCGACACACCAGTAACTCCTCCTCGAGTCCAGGGTTGGCCGGGTCAGGCAGGACGACGCTCACCACGCCCGTGTCTGCGTCGATCCAGCTCCTGAACTTTGGGAAACTTTCTGTGTTGAGAGAGTGAGACAGAGGAAACATTAGCTATGAGCAGGAGAAGAACGGCGACAATACATCTAATGCAAAGAACAAATCTGAGAGAGCGAACCTCCACAATCTTTCCCAAAGTGTGAAAAGGCGGGTTTCTTGGTCCGACATGAGAGAGCCATGAGCTGGAAAACAGAACATGGTGGTGAGGCTCCGGCTCCAGACCAGCTGTGGATACCCGGCTCCTGCAGCAGTTACCTGGCAGTAGGAGCGGTAGTTCCTGTTGTCCCGCCCACAAACTGGCGTCACGTCCTTGGCGGGACACAGGTAGGGCGGTTTACAGGAGCAGCGTCCTTCGATGCAGCGCTCCCACGGAGGACAGAAAACCAGGTCACATGAGGCGCGAGTATACCTGAGGAGTGGTTAAAGCCACAGTTGGTTCTCAGTGTTTCACTTCTCTGTGGGATTCTCTCAGGGGCTGTCGTAGCTCGTCAGCCACCTGGTGGAGGGGGGTCAGCAGCTTGACAGTGTGTCTGGCTCACTGACAGCTGCTGTTTGAAAGACGACCAATCAGAGCTGTGGAGGCGGGGTTAGGAACGAGGAAGTCATTGTACAGTGTTGTGGATGAAGTGAACACCTGGATCTACAGGTACGGTCACTTTTTCTGTTGACATGGCAACGACAGAACGGATACATCAGTCACGACTGATTCGTCAGGACATGAACGCGATGTTGGCGTCGATGATATGAAACGGGAATTCAGCACAAAGGGAAGTACAAATATAACAGACCACAAACTACCAAAGACAGACATGAAAACAGACATACTTCTTTTGCCGACACTCAGGCGGACCCAGAAACTCGTCCCTCTCCGGTGCTGTGTGGGCTGTGGGGGCGGGGCTGGGGGGCTGGGTCACTGGCACTGATTCGTGCTGGTCAGTGAATAATTGATCCTCATCAGCTGACGACTGTTGGAGCTTTTAAAGTGAAAATGAGTTAGTGCAGCATGTTGTGAGCCGCCAGGCGACAGCCAGCATTCAACTACAGCAACAGGACATATTCACTGCACTGTGGTGGGCGAGACAGCACTTTGTGACAGTTACACATCGTCCTACTCTCTGCTTTGTCTTGCTCTAAACAGACATGGTGGAATCTGCCTGGTGCCAGAAATGAAAACACACGAAGAGAGAGAGTGATGGGAAGTTTGACAGTGACAGAGTAAGAACAACAGACAGCTGAGCTCACTCACCGCTTCAGAGTGAACGAAGAGAAGGAGCAGACAGAGAAGAGAAACTCCGGCTGGTCTCATCCTGACAAACACAACAGTCCACCTTCCTTCACACTTCTTACTGAAATGATTTCTTCTTTTTCTTCTTGTGCTGGTGGAGAACAGACCAACTGTCTCAGACTGGATGAGAGCGGCTGCAGATAGGACAGACAGTGGGAGGACACAGACTCTGATATGTCCTCTGTCCACTGATGACCATCAATCAATCATTAGCTCGTCTCGTCAATACACGCCGTCGAAGCCTGGACGGAATCAGCTGACGCGTCCTGTGCTGTTTCCCACATCAGTCAATGAAGAGTCGGGGGAGCGTTTGTTTATGTGAAAATCCAGATTCCAGTAACACACAAACACAAACATGTGGGCGGCTCGGCGGCTCGGGGCCGAAGGTCGTGGTCTGAACCCGATGTGGCTCCGCTTGTTTTCGACTGTAGGCCAGAGAAATGCAGGTCAGCTGGGCTGGAGACTCAAATCCACCTGTGTGAGACTGTGACACAGCACAGCTGGAGAAACCCAGGCATGAGCCGCCTCAGGTTCGGGGTCCGGGTCGGGCTCACCTGAGCTGGTCTGAACGTGAAGAGTCAAAATGTCTGCTGGGAAACGATCTGTGCTCGACTGGACGGAAGAACACACAGGTTAATGTTCAACCTTGTACCAACAGGAGCGTTTCCAAACCACTGCTCTTATCACAGAAGACCCCTGGGCTTTCCTGCATGTACACAACCACAAACAGGACCGGCCGTCCCACCACACACCATCCATACCAGGAGTCAATGTGAGCACAGGCCGTGTTCGAGTGACGCTGTCAGACCCTCAACATGACGGACGTCGACAGTAACAATGATGCAAACTGACCTGGTGATCAGCAGGAACCAGCTGTGCTCTATGACAGGGACACGCTGTCCCGCTGAGGGACCACAGCACCATTGTTAGGATGCATGGTAGTTCACTGTTAGGCCCCAGACAGAGAGACATTAGTCTGTCCTGTGATCTGATTAGTCTTGAACTGCATCATCTGTTCGTTCATTCAGCTGTGTCAGGGAGTTACAGCACGGGAACATGCCAGAAACAGTGTGACGACAAACATGCTGCCGGACCGGTTTGGCACAGGAACTCGGCCTCCTCTGCAGGCTCCAGGCCTCACAGCGGTGCTGTGTCAGCTCACCTCCACACTGTGGGTCAGTTTGGGTGAACTCAGGAAGTAAGGTGACGTGTTCTGGCTTCACTGCCGCCAAAATGAGGCCCGTTGATCGTTCTGTCCTGGAAGAAAAAAACTGAACGATAAGAGAGACAGAGGAGCGGAAACTAGAGTTTCAACTCTGAATTTATTTGGTTGTGAGACAGACACAGAGATGTCATGTCAGGGACAATGTGCCAATAAAACAACGTTAATAAATCTGAACCAAATGGAACAAGACGCCGTCAATCGAATGTGACGTACGTTTCCACTGAGGTTGAAGTCACAAAAATCTCAGCACACATTTAGATTTCAAACCTGTTTCTGCTTGAATCCAACCAGAAAAAGTCACTTCTTTTACTCACATTGTCAACCAACCACAGAGCCTCTGAAATGATGAGTCCGAACATGGCGACAACGGATGTGGAGTCAGAGGCAAACGTCTGAGCGTATATACTGCACTATGAAACAGCTCAGCTGAAGTGATGCTGCTCCTGAGCTCATTCTAGATCTAACACATGCAGTAGAAACAAAGAGCACCGAGGACAGACACAGGACCAGGACATGAAAGAAAACAAGCCACATCAGTCAAAATGAACCTTGATTCTTCTGCTTTCATTTTATTGCACCACCTGGATCATCATCATCATCATCAGCAACCATGAAATCTGTCACACTGAGCCATAAAGCACATAGAGAGTAAAGATAAAAAAGATTAAACATATTGAAGAAAATCATGCAATTCAAACCGTATAGAAAAGTCTATTAGGAATGACAGTCAAACCCACACAGAGGCACTGACATGGACGACTGAATCACAGCCTCCTACAGAGAGAGGCTGCGACCAAGGACGACACCAACATGAAGACGCTTCCTGTCGATCATCTGGACACAAGAACACACATAAATCCTACTGTTTACAGTGACACTGATCAAAGTTTTCTGATCACGATCATTAAGCTCTGACTCTTAATCCCAACAAAAATGAAATAAATGAAATAATAAGTGCTTTGAGCTTTATTTCCACTTATATTTGTTGATATTAATGTTATATATTTAAATTTCATTTTCATTCTGAATAACGCGTTTGTATTTTAACGTTTGTTTGTTCGGATAAAGAAACGTGCTGAAAATCGTCTTTGCTCTGTAATGAACAGAATATTGTTTTTCACATGGGCAGAAAAGTCACCTGGATTCTGGAAATACGTTTGAAACTTTGGTGAGTTGTTAAAAGGTCTTTAGTGTTTTTGAAGGATGAGCAGAGAACGACCTACGAACAAACTGCGGCTAGAATTACACAAACATGAGAACAGACCGTCTCCGTCTGTGTCCGGTGACGATGCTAACAGTTTAGAATATCCAATGCTAATAGGCACTTAGCATATTTTGATAAGTGGGACAGGCAACATGCTAACACTGTAGCATTAGCTAGGGGTGCGATGCTAAAACACCACACTTTGTTAAATTAATCAAGTAACAGCAAACTTTTTGACTTAAATTTGTAAAGTTGGTGTATTAGTTCTAATATTCACTGAGTTAAATTTTGTTCTTCCGGAACAAAAACTAGCATCATTAGCCAAAATGTCTGCTGGCAGTTTCCAAGCACTAGCAGTTGATCGTTGAGGGCACGACAGGGACTTCACCGGGTCTCCTCTGGTCTTCTGTGTGAAACTAATATTGACTTTGCCAGCAAGCTCATGAATGTTCACTGCACCCGGCCAAACAAGTTCAGAGGTCAAGTTTCAGGTCACACAAACACGTGAAGACAGTGACACCCAAAATCTTAACAGGCACATATTACACACGAAAAACGAAAGACACCAAGAGCAAGACACACAAATAATTTGGTCTTTAGGTGGATACATTCATTATAGGGAGGAGGCTAACTGTTAGCACTGTCGCAGTTCTTCTAGTCGGGAAAGTGCATCCTTCATCCTGATGTTTAAAATGGAAGCAAAGATGCCGTTAAGTCAGGTGACTTTTCTCTGATGCACAGAGTTCGATACTGACCGACAGTGTTGTGTTTTTGGAGATGAAAGCATTTTCATCCATCCAGTGAACCTGTTCAGTTTGACACATGCTCATTGTGTTAATATGTCATAGACCTAAAAGTAAATATAAACAAACTAGCTGAAGCTAAATGAGAACTGGACATGAGGAAAATAACGCTCTCGTGTCTTTTTTTGGTTTAAATTTTGTTGGTGATTGGAGATCAGAGGTTGTGCTTTTTTAATTGAGCAGAACAAACAGATACTAATCTCATTGTTCCTCATGTCTGGTGATCTGCATCAGTTATCCTATATAACAGACTCAAACTTCATATAGCAAAAGAAAAAAAACAGACCATCTCCAACTGTCTGTTTATGTCGACACCAGTCGGGACGTTAGCAGCTCAAACTCAATGACACGACTGTAAAGACGAATCTAAACCTTCAGTCTCTTCACTGTTTTGTTCGCAGAAGGTTGAGCGACTGTAGTTTCAGTTGTGGACACATTTTTCAGAGGCAGAGCCAAACTGTGGGAGAATTTTAGCTGAGAAAACTGAATCATTTTGTCCACTTGAGGACAGAAATGTCTCATATGAAGCTGCTGTGATCACAGTGAAAAACACAGGTTCACGCTCACAGTGTCAAACTTGACACGAGTGACATCACTCTGGGACTTTTATCAGACTTCAGACAGCGCCCTCTGGAGGCCTCAGCAGAACTCCTCAACACCTGGAAACAGTGAGGTGGAAAACCTGTGGAGTTTCCCTTTAAAAACCAGTCGGGTGATAATTCTCAACAGGAGACTCCTCTCACGTTACACTGAGTCTTTTCATCCATTGTGCATATAAATATATAAATATCATCAGACTGTCCTCGAAGGAGAAGCTGCTCTGCCTCTGAGAAACAAGACAACTGAAGCTACAGTCTGTAAAACGTGGACACACACTCGACAGAAAGACGAACCGACCAACAGCACGACTTCTTTATATTGCTGCTAAATGTGTGCGTTTACAGCCGTTGGTGTGCGTTTGTTCCTCTCGTCAGTGTGCATACTGTCCAGCATGTGCAAGCTTGGAATGAGTGTATCATGGTGTGTGTGTGTGTGTGTGTGTGTGTTTAAGCCACGGGTGGTGAGAAGGCTGTGACTGCATGTGCACATGTGGCAGGATGCATTATTAGGAAATCAGAAAAGGCAAAGTAAAGAAAATCTAAAGCATAAAAACTGTGTTCCAACACACACTCATCAGGTTCATCAGCACAAGTGTCAACTTCTTTCACCCTGAATCTGTTCTGATTCTATCTGAAAACACACATCGTTTTTGTGAACAAAGGCTTTGCGATGCGTCGTAACCTTCATACAAAATCATCATCTACTTCATTTAAGACTGTGATTTGTTTGGTAGCAACACAAGTCAGTTTTGTACTGTAAAGATTTGATTAGGGCTCGCTCAGACAGAGAGCTGCAGGGCGACAGAGGAAGGACTGCAGTCAAATCTGCTCACTCATTGGCTCCCCCTGCTGGTTTGTCAGGTGATCTGCGCTGATCTTCTCAAGACTTTAAACCTGTTCTGACCTTGTGCTTTCATGTTGAGAAGTGCAGCTGTGTTGCAGCGCCCCCTGCAGTCTGAGATCTAAATCGTGTCCAGTGCAAAGCGTCTCTGAGTGAACGAGCCCTTCCAGTGAGAATCCTCATGGTTATCGTTTCATATTGACAGTGAAGGATCAGGAACTATTGGTCTGTTCATTAAAGTGGCATTTGGCATTGGACCCCGGCTCTGCATCCACCGACAGAACCTGAGCTTCATCTCTGAGGGGAAACCCGAGCTGTTTGAGAAGAGCTGCAAGCTTAAATAATCTCATCTGTTCACACAATTGAAGAAATAAATAAAGGAAAAATAAAATAAAATAAAAGGTTGCTAACAATGGAGACAAAGAGAGTCCTGGTGGACATGTGATCTCAGACCCTGACACACCTCATCATCACTTCAGCTGAACCGCGAGGGAAACCCCTGGATTCATGTTTCATACACTGTTGTTTCAGTCTGAGCTGGTGTCGGAGTATTATGGGGTGCCCACAGGTGATCCCTTGAGGCTGCTGAGGGCTGCATGGATCCTGAAGTGCAGTCTGGACTCCATTGAATAGTTTTTGTAGTTCATCCTGATGAAGAATACAAAACATCTTCAACACAATCTTAATGGAATAAATAGACATTTTGTTATTTATTCTTTTGTTGTTATTTGTGTTTGGTTTGATATGAGGTACAATTTACACACATATGAATAACGACAACTTACTTGGCATTTTCGATGTGTGTGGTGGCCTTCGTGAAGTCTCCCTGTTGTTTATACAGCAGACCCAACTCATAGAGAGTGAAGGGAATCAAGTAGTGATCGTATCTGATGCGACTCTCACTGAAAGTACAAACACACACCGACAGGAAGTCATCTTCTCTCTGTCACACTTTCACCAGATAAGATGTGTGAGTGTGTGTGTGTGTGTGTGTGTGTTACCTGGACAGGACCTGCGTGAAACAGAGCTCAGCCTGCAACAACCGGCCCAGATGTTTCAGGCACAGCCCCTTCAACATCTGGACCAGGCAGCTGTCGTCTGGATGAAACTCTGACGGGTCTGAAAGAGAGAAAGTGGGCGAGTCACAGAAGTTGTATGGTTAAAGGAAAGGCCTTATCTGGACTGTGTGTTGGAGACAGAGGTCTTTAAACATCTTTAATTTATCATCCATTAATCTTTAAGATTAACATCCTAAACTTTTCTTCATGTGGAGTCTGATACCTGACTTTTCAAATCGTGCTTCTGTGGAAGTGCTGAGACAGCTGGGTATCATCTGCATACATCTGAAAATCTCATTTATAAACAGTATAAATTAAAGAGAAGTGGACCAATGTAAAAACCCTGTGGAATGCCTTTTACTCTCTAAGGAGAGTATTAGCAGTAGCTGGTAGCAGCAGCGTCTTCATCTTACTGGGGTCGTTGCGAAGCTGCTCCTCCGCCGCCTCGATGGTGACCAGCAGGGACTCGGTGCTGTCGGCTCTCTTCCCGACGATGGTGAAACCGTTCCAGACGTACATCATCTCCTGCAGAAGAGAGAAAACGCCATCAGTTAGCGCTTCAGACTACAAGCTTATTGAGCGAACATTCGACTCCTGCTCAGCGCCGCCGTCCAGCCAGTGGAGGCGTTCAGACGGACACGGCTGATCCTTTAAAACGACTGGCTCCACAGATGTGTGTGTGTGTGTGTGTGTGAGCGTACCAGTGCCGGGATGACCAAGGGGACAGGGTCAGCAGCTTTGTAGCGTCTCGACTTCCTCAATGCAAATTTCTCTGTTGGGATTGATTTTCCAGCCAGACGTTGTTTCAGCCCCTCCACCTGCCTGCGCACACAAATACACGTTAGTAATTCTGTACTAATGAGGACCCTCAGTAACAGAATACACTCCCTTAAATGTATTACCAAATTCATTTCCCTCACAGACTTTGTTCGGTGCTGACATTATGAATGGTTTAATGAGGCAGACTGACCTGAAGAGCTCAAAGACGTCCTCCCCCGTCTTCTTCACCTCCTCCTCTGACATCATGCTGAGGATGGCTGCCTTCTGGTACACATAGATGGCCTGGACCGGGTGAAAAGCACAGACCAGCTTTAACTTGGTTTTCAGCTAAACTCGTTCTTAATAAGTTCAGCGTCACAAGATTCCTGTCACCTCATGACAAACAGCTGTTTTTACATAAAACCTGATGACAAATCCAAAATAAATCAACACAAACAGTGTTTGTCGGGACAGCGGCCTGGTGTGTGTTCACCTTGGACCAGCGGCTCTCCTTGCACAGCAGGTCGGCGTACTGGTAGGCCTGCTGCCACTCCTGCTGGTAGGAGTGAGTCCACATCAGCTCCCAGTAGCACAGGTGGTGGATCTGCTTCCACTCCTGCTGGCTGCTGATGCACTCCTCGTACCTCGCCCGGGCCTGAAACACACAGCAGGCTTCAGGCATCGACCCTGAGCTGCTCCGGTCTGTGGAGCAGCTCAGGTCCACACACAGGAAACCTCCAGTGAAGGGAGGAACTGCTTGAACTTCAAAGTCATAACTCTGAATTTGGAAATGTGGAAAACCTTTACAAAATAAAAGCACTTGTGGAAACAAAGCCGAGGGCCAGAGAAGAAGTCAATGACAATGCTTAAAGGTAGGAGTAAAAATGTGTGTGTGTGTGTGTGTTTCAGACCTTCTCAAAGTTTCCTCGCAGCGCGGCGATGCGAGCAGAGTAGAAGAGGATGATGGAGCCCTGAAAGAAAAACAATGTAGTTTTGAGTTTGTGTTTGAACATATTTCATCAATCACTTTAAAACTTGCAGGTTTTCATTAGGGTTTACATTTCTCTGCAGGGTTATACTGTGTGCAGTTGTGTGTGTGTGGTCGGCTTACTTTGGGGTATTTGTGCTGGTAGGGTTCCAGCAGAGCTTCAGCCTCCACCAGGTTCCCTTCTCCAGTTCCTGATCAAACACATCAACATCTTCAGCCACAGCGTTGGTCACAAGAAATCAAGACACGCCTCTGGAGCCAGAGTACTGCGGTGCAGTTAAAGTGGTCTATCTGTGTTTTCCTACCAAGTATGAGTGACACATAAGTGTGGTAGAAGAGCAGAGTGAGGGCGCAGAGGCTGGAGCGCAGACTGTGACTGGAGGCGCCCTCTCTCAGCTGAGACAAGCCAAAGCCCTGCAAACACACACAGCAGACCTTCATCATCAGGGGCTCCTGCATGTGGGGGTGATGTCACTGCCCCAGACACACCTGGCGGGGGTCTGCACTCCCACCAAGTCTACAGCCGGAACAGACAGTTTGACTGACCCTGTTTCCTGAGAATCCGATGAACTCCAGCAACCTCAGAATCCTCTGAGGGAGAAGAGACAGCATCTGAGAGAGAGAGAGAGAGAGAGAGAGAGAGAGAGAGAGAGAGAGAGAGAGAGAGGATCACATCATAATGAAATAAACTATCAAGCAATATGCACTTTATAATGCATCTAAGTATTTATATCTGTAATGTGCTAATATGCTGATGACATAAGTGTTTGAGTGTGAGTTGGTTCCAGTTCTCTTCCCTGAAAAAACTGAAAGCTTGGAAAAAACTCTGGAAGTCAGTTTGTTACAGTTTAAATGCAGCAGTTTAACTGAGACTCAAAGTTTTCTGCAGTTAAGCTCCGCCCGTCTGGGACTCCAGGCGGAATAAAACAAACCCTCTTTGAAAACCCACCAGGTTGAAGGATCCGATGCCCATCTTGACTCCGCCCTCGAACTGTCTGAAGGAATCCGACTGTGCGGCCGGGTCCGGGGTGACACTCAGCACATTCTGACAGTCCCTGTTGGACGACATGATGAAAGCTGCCTTGATTCTGAATAAATGACCGATTTCACCATCACTGATGCTTTGAAACAGTCACTCACTTGTAGATTTGGTAACTTGTTCGAATCTTGATGCCTCCTTTGATAAAACTGATCATGTTCTCATCCTGGAAGAGAAGCAGATTTAGTATATAGTAGAATCGAGAAGTGATGATTCAGGAAGCCTTCCTGA
>JBBMOC010000287.1:63751-68751 GCA_037975185.1 Centropyge bicolor
ACCTTTGTGGCAAAAGCATGTGATTGGGTAGGACCTCTTCGCCTGTGAGGAGGACTCAGGGTCACCAGGGGAAATGACCTCAGCCCAACAGGAAGTGGGGAGAGTTTTTCTTGGCATCTTTCAGCCTCCGTACTTTGATCGAGGGACTCAATTCAGATGAACTTTGTGTTGTGAGGAAGGACTGGGGTGATGACGTAGTGCTGCATCATATGGCACCAGTTCATCGCCTCATTTGAGCCCACAAACTCTCCTCTGTCAGACTCATCACATTAGAGAGGAATTCAGCTGACTCCGGTCGAGCTGTGAGGAATGTGAGACAAGCTGTGTTTATAAAAATCCCAAACACAGAGGAAGGTTATCATCGGGCCTCGCTGCTCAGCAACATGACGAGAAAATGATGAACCACGTCTGGTCCATTCTGACGGACACACAGTCAGCGTTCAGTGCTGACAACATCCAGAGTCCGTTTGACCCCCGACCTCTTTGTCGCTCCTGCCAATCGAGGACCTGAAGCTGATTCTGCAGCTGAGTAATTCTCCCTGTTAAAAGCTCTCAGGCATGAATGGAATGTAAGAGTTAATTCAGCAAACAGAAAATGGTTTCACCTTCATTTTTCAGTTGACTGGTCAGACTCACCATGTTAGCTATGATGATTACAACCTGACTGAACGACACTTATTCAATACTCAACCACTGAATCCTCCTGGAAATCCACAGATTATAACAGCTAGATTCACACATATGAGACATTTCACACATTTCACTTTGGTTCATTTGGTTTAAGCTGAATTGAAGTTCTGACTTTCAAATACGCTACAAAGCTGGTTGAGCTGGTTTCAGGGTTCCCTGGACGGAAGGATCCAGAGTCGTCGGAGATTTCAGGACTCGGTTACCCACAAGTGGCTTCCACAGCTTTCTACTAAGACTCTATTTTTTCATTGCATTTTTGTGGTTTGGGAGGCTTCGTCCAAGTTTTTTTTTTCTGTGCAGGTTCAGCGGTTTTCATTCCAGGACCCAGCAAGACGGAGGTTCCAGGTCCAGATGGTTTGTTTGACACGTTTCCTTGGAGAATGAGGAAGAGCCTCATCTCTGTGGACTGCAGGTTTGGAGTTTGTCTGTTTTCAGGATGGTTCCTGAAGACTCACTGCAGATGCTGCGTTATTTCACTCACAAGCAGCTGATAAGTGTAACTTTATCAAAGCTACAGCACCGAGTTCTGCTCAATGACCGACTCATTGAGCAGAATGTGATTATTCAGAAAACACAGGAGACCAGTGCCTGTCCCTCCACAGCTAAACTCCCATCGCTTCCTGTTTCCTCTGCAGGGTCAAAGGTCAAGGCTACACGTCGGGTATCAAGTAACGAGGGAGACAGAAAATTTCACTGGATCAGTTAAAGGTTGTGTTTAGCATTTAGCTTTAGAGATCCAGGGGTTCTTCACCTACAGTTCATCAGATCATCCAAAAGGTTCTGACGAACACTGTCAACGTTATGAGGGACCCAGAGAGGAGTCTTCATCCTTTGTGCAGATCCACTTCACTGACTGAATCATCTCTTGAAGCTCATCTCTGAAACCCTCCACACGGAGGACTGGAACCTCCGGAAACCTAGAAATCCTGAGAAACCTCTACGTCCTCTACAGAGCATCTGACACTACCTCACACCCAGAGACACTTAAACCTCCTATGTTACATACAAACCATCCAGAGGGAAGGACTAGTGCAACCTCCTGAAGCACTTCTTGAACGGCCTCATCCTCACAACCTAACCAGGACACTGGACCTTTTCCAGACAGCCGTTGTACTGGGACACTCCCAGTGTGAACAATATGAGCCAGGGTGGAACATCAGGCTTTACTGGAAACATAAAGGTTAAAAAATAACCTCAGCTCACTTTGCATCATGATCCCATCCAGAGACCAGACAGCTCACTGAGACGTCAGTGATGTCATCGTCAGTCATTCTGGATCTGAGTAAATGCAGATAGATGAGCTGCAGAAAACATTCCTCATATTCTCATCCAGCTTCCTGTGTTTGTTGTGCAGAAGGCAGCCGGCGCTGAAATCAGATCTGCTATTTACATAAGCCCACACACACACACACACACACACACACACACACACACACACACACACACACACACGGGACCTGATAGTATCACCGCACTTAAAGCTGATTAAACCCTTCAGGTAGATAAATACAACAATCAGCTGTCGGCTCACAGCTCACCTGTGCTGAACCAGGAAGTTCAGTCGCTCCACACATAAACACATGAATGAGAAACAGACAGAAACAACAGACGGAGGCTTCTGTCAGTGTTAATGCCAGAGACAAACTGAGGGTCAGGACAAGAAGACTGGAGCTAACATGAAGGACTGAGTCCAGCTCAGGTCCCGTCCAATCAGCAGAGGAATCAGCAGCACCTGTCTGTTATCTGTAAACCTGTTTATCTCCTGTTTGTTTTCATTTCTATAGAGAGATTGTGGAGCTGAGGTCACAACAGCGTGGGCGCGAGGGAGGATTCAGGGGAGCAGGTTCAGAATCTGTGAGCTTCATGAAACAGCGTTGGTCACTATGAGACCACAAACACAGAGAGAACGAGGTCATTAAAACTCAGTACTGACGACAACTGACTACTGCAGGTGTGTTTTCAGAGTCTGTCACGCATCATGTCATCATCTGGTTGGCCTCTTAGAGTTTTTGGATCAAACGTTGACCAAGTCTTTTGTGTCACTCTCAGAATATTTTCTTACTTTGGTTTAAAGTGACGGACTGAAGAAGCATCAGAACGACTGTGATGACGTCAGAGGAGACAAATCACAGAATCACAGGAACAGAAAAGACAAAACAGACTCAGAGACTGTGTCAGGCTGTAGACCCGGTCCCTGCCCGTCCTCCCGGGTTCTGACCTTCTGAGAGCGTCACTGAGGAACTGAATGAATGAGTGCGTTTCATGTGTTCACATGTGAGAGAGAAAATCAGCTGGTCACATCACAATCAGGATCCAGATCAGGACCAGTTCTGATCTGGATCTCATATCCCACCTCGTCCTCCGCCGCCGCTCCGTTGGTGACGTGGTCCATGTCTGTCCCCGCTGGCTGTCCTCCTTCACGTCCGCTGCGGCTCTCAGGAGGACCTCAGTCTCATGTTCTGTCAGACCTGGTCCTGGTCCTGGTCTCTACCGGTCGGAGCTTTTATTTCCTCTTCCTGGTTTCCTCCTCACCGATGAGTCCGCTTCTATTATTATTATTATGATTGTTGTTGTTGTTGATCCGGTCCGTCCCTCGGTCTCTCGGTGGTTTTCAGACACTGAGCCTCGCTTCTTTTCCGTGAAAAGAGAGAGAGAAAAAAACACGTCTACGTTTCTCTCTCTCTCTCTCTCACACACACACACAGTGAACACACCTCCTGTGCTTCCTTTGCTCCGCCCACCCCAGGCTGGATCCGTCCAATCAGAGAGCAGCATGTTCACCTGCTGGGTGTCATAGGATCTGACAGAATGACAGATGCTCTTTTAACCTGTTTCTATCCTGACCTCAGCAGTAATACAGAGTACGAATACTCTGTTACTAGTACAAGTATCAGAATATACTTAAAAGTACCAAAAGTAAACATACTCACGATGCAGAATAATTTATATTGATGGTAATTATTGATGATTCATGTGTTTCAATTTCATCTGTAATTTACTAGTTATGTTTTGTTTTAATGATGTGAATCTGCAACGTTGTATATAAATGTAGTTAAATCAATGATATAATTATACCAGAATAACTGTTATAATGAGAAAGGTCACAATTTCACAATAAAAGGTTAGAATCAAACTCTCTTTCCTTAAAATGTTAGTTTTCTTTTAACAGTGTTCTTTTTAAGTAATTCTCTTATTAAACTTATTCTCTTTGAAAAACAACCTTGTCCTGAAATCTTAAACTGTTCTCTTGTAAAATTATGACTTCCTCAAAATTGAAAGTTGGTTAAATAAGTTAATATATAACTTAAGAGACTGAAAGAGAATTCAAAGGAAACGATTCTTAAATTTTATTTTTCTACCAATGACATCATCATACGTCCACACACACCGCCAACATCAAACAACATCAAAGTAAACAGTCTGAATCTCTTGAGTGAAATAATCTGATTCCAGACGACACGTTCGTCAGGCTCGTAAAACTGTCGAGGTTTAAACTTTCTGTCAGTGAAAATTACATATGAACAGAACAGAGGAACAGCCAACAACTGCAAACAAGTAAAAACATAAAAAAGATTAAAAAAAAAAAAAAAACTGTGCCACAATAAAATACAGAATCAAAGACCTTGCTGTACAAAGTTTTATAAAATCAGCTCTTCGAGGCTTCGCTGCTGAGCTCTGGATCAAGGCTCCGAGTCCTGTGACATCACGGGTCAACGAGGCCGTTTAATGCTGAAGTTCAGGGTTTGAAGCTGCAGCGAAACATCAGCTCGACATCAAATAAAAACTGAAAGCACATTTCAAATGAGACCACATTTCCCATCAGCCCCGTCCTGAACTGCAGGAAGTGGTTCACTTTAATTACGACTTGGTGATGTGACGCTGTAACTGAAGGAGGTAGGTGAGAAAAAGGTAGGTCCGGGTCAGGGTCTCAGACGTCTGCCCAGGACCCGGACGCAGCCGAGGCGATGTGGTAGGACAGGTCCTGGATCAGAGAGCGGTCAGGTGGGGAGAGCTCAAAGTGACAGGTGAGGGTGAAACAGGAAACTCGTGGGTCCAGGTTCATGCTCAGGTTAAGGCAATAAGTTAGAAAGAAGAGAGTTAGAGTCAGGATCAACTGTTCTAATGCACTAATGTTAATGTGTGTGTGTGTGTGTCACCATGAGCCGCAGCAGACGAGCCGTACCTGCTCAGGTGTGACCAAAAAATCCCTCCATTTACAGGAGAAGCGACTGAGGAGTGAACGTTCTGTTAATGCACTGTGTTTGTGAGGTCACCATGGTCATGTGTGTGGGAGGGCGGCTTCAGGGCCA
>JBBMOC010000287.1:91801-111801 GCA_037975185.1 Centropyge bicolor
GTGTGTGTGTGTGTGTGTGTGTGTGTGTGTGTGTGTGTGTGTGTGTGTGTGTGTGTGGCGGCGGGCCAGGTGCCCTACTGTCGCCCTGATTCAATCTGAGCCTGGGGGGAACCTTCCTCCCAGAGGGGAGCCGTTTCTCAGGGGACACAGAGGCAGAGGGACACACCAAGGACAGCCCCCCGGAGCCCCCCAGGACCAGAGCTGAGCTCCACCACTTTCAGCCCCTTCATCATGTGATGAACGATCAGCACTTCCTGACACAGGATCAGTCAAACACTGAATTCACTGTTTCTATCAAACTCTGAACTGATTCTTTCTGATATCAGACTTTGGTCAGAGAACATCAGTATCATTACACTGGTTTTGGTCTCCAACAGGAAGTGGAGCCGACGTCTCAGAGCTGGAGCAGAGCTGCACTGAGCGCGCTCCGTGTGGCGGCGAGGCGAGGCGGGGCCTGATGGACTGACGCGACCTCTGACCTCTGACCCTCCCCCTGGTTCGTAATGTGGCTGAACTGGGACTTGAACTTGACTGAGAAGCAGCGAGGACCTGTGGGGGCCTCGGCTCTGTCCCCGCGGCGACAGGAAGTGCTCCTGGCTCGGTGTGCAGTCAGGTTAACGACCCACCAGGACGACTGTGTGACAGACACACCGGCTCACAATCAAAGACACTGAACACACACGTTCGTCCTCATCGATCCTCGTCCAATCAGATCTGCTCCCCGCGGTTTGAGGGAGGAGTCAAAGGATGGAGGGATGTGAAGAGAGAGAAAAAAAATCAGTGCATATATGAGAGAAAAGTGGTTTAATCATGAGGAGATGGACGGAAACAGGAGAAGCAAACTGAGCAAACGGAGGAAGAAAGAAAGGGAGAACAAGACGAAAGAGAAGAAGAGAGGAAGAAATAGAAAGAACACAAACAACGAGGCAAAGCCAAGAGGAAGAACAGGTGCCGACAGAGGAGAGAGAGGAGCTGCAGAGGAGCAGGAGAAGAAGCTTGTTTTTCCTCGTCACAGGTGAATTTAACCTCGAGCAGGTGAGTGAGCGACATGAAGGTCAGCTGTAAACTGTGTCTGAGTGGACATTCATCAGCATCATGTCTTCAGCCGTTCATGTCAGTCCAGTTTAACAGACGCTCATTTCTGCTTCTGCTCATGTCTGTCTGCAATGATCAATGTTTCATCTGTGAAGACTTTCATCCAGAAAAACACAGAACAGAGTTCCTCTTTCATTCATGAAAATACAACATAAAATAACTAAGAAAATCAAATGTATTTAAAATATTTCAAGAATACACAATAATGACTTGTTTCTATTAGAAAATAAACATGAAACAAAAAGTATCTCAATATGAGTTATTAATTCAATAAGACGCTTTTCTTACGTGACATCACTCTCTTTTAACCTGCAGCCAATGGAAACGATCGTTCTGTCCAATAAACAAAAACAGATCAATACTTGAAAGTAACAAATGTTTGAATGTTAATCCTTCAGTTATCAATGAATCCAGGGTGAGTTCACATATTTATAATAATATAATAACACTTGTGTTCAGGCTGCAGGATCGAGACATGAGGACGAGTCCGGACGCTGACCAGGTGCACTCTCTCTCTTTGTGTCTCTGTTATCTCATGTTATGGTGAAAAATCTTTCATTCAAATCAAATGTACACTGAGCTCATGATCACGATCAGGACAGATCATTTTTTTATGATCAAAGTGTCGGTGTCCTGTTCTTCAGTCCATCAGGTGCTCAGAGTCCAGCTGCAGCTGTGTGTGCTTCAAACCAGGAAGTGTCCAACCCAGGTCATGTGATCGCTGTGGACATGGCTGGGTGACACATGGTAAGACACACACACACACATACACACACACACACACACACACACACACACACACACACACACACACACTCCAGATGTGTTCGATGGCTGCGGTGACATGAAGTCAGATGTCGCTGTCATCACATCTACCAGGAACATCTGGAGAGATCATCTGTACACACACACATACACACACACTCACACACACACTCACACACACACACACACACACTCACACACACGCACACACACACAGACAGACACAGACACAGACACACTCTCTCTCACACACACACACTCACACACACACACACACACACACACACACACACACACACACACTCACACTCACACACACACACTCACACACACTCTCTCACACACACACACTCACACTCACACACACACACACACTCACACTCACACTCACACACACACACTCACACACACACACTCACACTCACACTCACACTCACACACACACTCACACACACACACACACACACACACACACACACTCACACACACACACACACACACACACACACACACACACACACACTCACAGGCTCCTGTCACCCTCTCTGTGTCGTTGATGCTCATCAGGTAACTCTCATGTTTGGGTCTCTGTTTCTCTCCAGCCTTGGAGAAGCTCCATCTTCAGGCCCAGCCGCCCTCCAGCTGCGGCCCAGTGGAGGTGGCCCTCCCTGGGCTGGTGTTCGACTTGAGCTCCCTGGTCCTGTACGGAGCTCAGGCCGTTCCTGTTCGACTGAAGATCCTGCTGGACCGTCTGTTCAGCATCTTAACCCCAGAACAGGTGAGTGAGCCTTCGAGTGTTCAGAGCCGCTGATGGAAAAGTCTTTGTTACGTCAGACTGAGAAAATACGACAAATCAGTCTGCTGTAGTTTTGTTGTCATGGTGTGTTGTCAGGTGGGCCACATCCTGCACACGCTGGGCTGGAGTCTGGGGGACTATGTTCGAGGATACATGCTGCAGGTGAGCAGTGTTAACTCCACAGCTGCTGCCTGGTGACGAACATACGCTTCGTTCACACTGAGCGAAGGATTAACGTGTGAACTCGTTGGTGTCTCTGCAGGGTCCCAGTGGGACGGTGTTGGACCGCTGGCTGATGGTGACTCCTGAAGAGGAGCTGCTCATCCTCAAACAGTTCCTCCGCTTCGGCGAGACGCGCCCCATCGTCGAGCTGATGACGCGTCAGTGTCTGGCAGCTGTCAATCACGGCTCTGACCCAGAGCTGAGCCCCGCCCCAAAGGGCAGCCGCTCAAACATCAGCGCCTTCATCGAGCGGATGGGAGGAGCTGCAGGAGCGGCGAGGAGCAGAGGAGATTCACGTTTAGCCGCCGGCGTCTGCCGTTTCAAGAAAAGCGGTTCCACTGACCACGACGATGCCGTCCACCATCTCAAACCCTTTCCAGCTGGAAAGTCTTTGCTGCTGCCTTTCCACTTCCCAAACTCTGCCTTCCACCGCTTGGCTCCTCCCACCAAGGTACGTCGATGAGAGCAGACTCCAAACCTTCCTTGTTCCACCATTGAAAAAACCCCAATGACTCAGATTTTGGTTGGTTGTCATGGCGATCTGTGTAACGGGTTCTTTCAGTTGGATGTAGAGCGTTGTGTTGCTTCACTTCCTGTTTCCTTCTCTTCTCTTCCCTGCTCCTGTTTCAGCAGGAGCTTGTTTCTCACAGGACGGTAGCTCAGTGTCTACGGAAGCCCAGAGGGACAAACCTGGCCGAGAGACAAAGACAGGAAGGAGGAAGACGAGCACAAGACAATGACACCATTTTATTGAAAACTAAGTGTGAACCGGCTTTAAAAATCAAAGCAGACCCCGACAAGCCAAAGCCTGCTCAGTGGTACACAGCCACGCAGGAGCACACCTCCTCACTCCGTCTGTCCTCCTCCTCCTCTCCTCCAGAGATTTCCCAGAAGTTGCAAAACTCCTCCTCCTATTCCCTCAGTCCTCTTCCTTCCTTCTCCTCCTCCTTCCTCTGTCCTCGTCCTCCCCCCTCCTCCTTTCCTTCCTCCCTCCGTCCTCTCCCCTCTTCGCTCTGCTCCCTCCCCTCTCTGTCGCCCCCTGGAGGTCGGAAGGGGAGAGTCTGCTGCGGCGTCTGTGGGAAGAGCTTCTATGACAAAGGTGAGAGTATTGTAATTCTGCTGCACGTCCAGGAACGAGAGTGGATCTTCCAGCTGGTGCCGAGTCTTTGAGCTCCTGATTCTGGGTCCTGGTTCCACACAGTTCAGTTGTAGGTCAATAGTTACTGCTGAGAGAAATGAGACAGTGAGACTGTCGTGTGAGCTCAGTCCTTTTCCTTCTGTTTGTGCAGGAACACTGAAGATCCACTACAACGCCGTGCACCTGAAGATCAAACATGGCTGCACGGTGGCCGGCTGCACCATGGTCTTCAGCTCGCTGCGCAGCCGGAACCGACACAGCGCAAACCCAAATCCACGACTGCACACGGGCGCCAGCAGAGACCCACACACTGGACTGCGCTCGGACACACAGACGCACACGGACAAAAGCACTCGCAAAATCACGCACCACACTCACACACGTGTGTGCAGGGACAAAGAGCTCAGCAACACACTTTGGCAACCGGACGAAGACACACACACACGGGTTTGTGTCCTCGCCCTGACGAACGGGTGTAACGGTCATTCAAACCCACAGCGCGGCCGCCAGGACAACACGTCGCCTCGAGCCACCGCCCCGCCTCCTTCACCTCGCCCCCCGAGCCCAGACACCAACCAGAACTTCACCCCGAGTGACTCCGCCCACAGATCCGAGCTGCATCCCCAGGCCCCGCCCCCTCCCCCGCTCCTCCCAGCACGGAGTTCGCCCCCCTCCCTGGTCCCCCTGGTCGTTCCTGCGTCGGAGAAAACCGAATGCTCCCGACACCTTCACGCCAACCACACCGCACCTGCTCCCCCCCCTGGCTCCGCCCCCATCACCTGTCAACCTGTGTCATGTGACTGTGGTGCCACAGACGGAAAAGGAGGAGACGCTTGCACCAGCCCACTGACCAGTCAGCAGCGGCGGTGGGAGTCAGGTGACCCCACGCCAAAGAAGAAGCCCAGGAAGTCGAGCACGCCGGTGAAAATCGAAAGAGAGAAGGCTGAGGGGGCGGAGGAAGAGGAGGAATACTGAAGACCTGCAGTTGTCTGTGCTTCGGGTTCTCGTAGGTTTGGGTCATGTGCATGGTTCTGTAATACTGTGAATTTGCCTTCACTTCCTATAAACATTCATCTCATAAACTGACCTGAACAAAAGGAATAAAACTTGTTGCTTTCTTCTTCTCTGGAGCAATAAATGTGTAGTTTGTATTGTGTGTCTCTGCTGATGAACCTTGTGTCCTCTGATGGTTAATGTGTATTTAGCAGCATGTTGCTGTGTGCAGGGCTCCCCCCTGTGCTCGTTGTCTGTTATTGCATTCGTGGCTGTAATAAAAACAAACATGCATTCGGCTTCCTTCTTTTACTAAAGTGTGATTGTGAAGGTATGACTTGTTTTATTGATTTGTCCATATTAGACTGAATCAAGAAGTTAAGGTGAGTTTAGTTGGTGGAAAAGAAAAATGGACAGATTCTTTACAAACTTTATAAAAAGCTGCAACAGGAACCTGCAAAGAAGAAGAAGAAGAAGAAGAAGAAGAAGAAGAAGAAGAAGAAGAAGAAGAAGAAGAAGATAAGGAACAAAGGAAAGAAAGAAAAAGGTCTCGGTTTCTACACGGAGGACATTTATTCACACACCAAAAACCGGAAGTGCGTTCAGCTCGTAAACAAAGCGGCGAGTGACTCCCTGTGTCTGTGCTTTGACTCTGAGCAGAGACACGGGGGGAGGAAAATGTCTCACGGGGACATTTTGAGACGGTTCGTCTCGGACAGACTCGCTGCGGCCGCGCGGGAAATCTTAGCGGCGGTGGAGAGCAGCGTGTCCGGATACGAGGAGGAGGCAGCGTGTCTGAGGCGGCAGCTGGAGCGGCAGAGGAGGCAGCTGGAGGCGCTGCTGCAGCCGCGGGTCCAGCTGGGTGAAGCAGGCAGGTCGATCATTCACAGCCGGGAGCATTTCAACAGCGGCCACGAAGCCCTGCTCGATGCGTGTGGAACTCCATTATAACATCCTGTAATTTAATGCTCGCTCGCTCATCCAGAAAGAGCCGCATCCGCTGCGCCAACCTGCACTGACCGCACAATTATGGACGGTTCTCGCACATGTTTGCATCTTTTATGTTTGCCGAATTTACGTTTAGACATTAGTGCTGTTTTTGCCGCCGTTGAATCATGTTATCCTCGCATGTGGACTAACTTTAACTGGGAGTATTTTAAATCGCAGATTTTGCCAATGGAGTTTGGCGTGTGCTCTTTGTACAGGCTGTAACAACCAGTGAAGCTGAGACTCATCGTATTCTGTTGCTCAGAGGAATAATGATCATGTTCAAGTCATCTGTTTCCAGTGTTTATGGGAAGAAGTTAGTTTGAACGAGCTGCGATAAACAATGTTATTTCTGCTTGTAATTTTCAAAATAAAACCCCAACCATCTTTTCCAGGTGTGCAGCGCAGCTGGAGCCTCGCACCTGCTGAGGAAGAGGAGGGTGAAGATGAGGAGCACCCGGAACATCCGGAGAACCCCGAAGACTCGACTCATCCAGCAAGGTTCCTCAATAAACACCAATGTTTCACTTCAGTCACAAACACGTTTTGTCTGAAGTCACGTCTCTTCTTTCCGATCATCATTATTTTGCTTTAACTTGTAAAGATTGTAATGCTGCACATTGTAGTGCAGAAAAAACATGATTGATTCCTCATTTTAATGATAAACAATAATTACCCTGCGGCCAGTCTTCATCTTTCAGGTCTTTTCTCCCCAGAGGTCAGTGTAAGAGGAGGAAGCCCGGCAGACCTCAGACCAGTGACACTCAGAGCCATGTGCACCTCAGGATCCGGATCCTGGAGGACTCTCAGACCAGTGTGATCTCAAACAGTGGTGAGTGAGGAAGCAACGACTGTCCATGACCTTTCCATGTAAAGGCGACTCTGGAGAATCCACAGACTTTGCTGAGAACCTTTTTCTCAGTTTGGGTTAGAACTGTTTTCTTGATATTTGGGAATTTGCCGAGTTGTGTCCTCATTTGAAACAGCAGCAAGCAGCAAGAAACCCCAAAACATTTATCTTGCCTGTTTTTATATTTAGTGTTCAAACATGTAAAAACAGAGGAAATATGACACAACAAAGTTAAAGTATTTAAAAAAGGTTTGGTAAGAGTCGAATCTAATCCTGTGAGGTCGTTGACACGAGTGAAGGGTTTCATTGTGCCCGTCTGTCTCCTGTCAGTTCTTAAGAAATGCTCGACGGTGAAGCTGACATGTCCTCGAGGCCTGCAGGAGACAGACTTCCTGGACTTGCTGAAGTCCACCTTCCCTCAACTGTCCGGAGACAACAGATGTTTTGACATCTTCACATCCGACAAGAGACGGAGATTACAGCCTCTGAAACTGAAGGCACTGACTCCGGAGGACATCCACAGACACATCAGCTGCACAGCGTGGGGGAAGTCAACCCTCTACATCAGACTGAAGGTACTTTGTTCTCTGCTCCCCTTGAAGACAAAGAAACATCCCACTCAGTTTCCTGCTCATAGTTCCCTCATGGAATCAACCTCTCTATTTTTGCAGATACAAAAGCAGCCTCAGGCCTGCGAGGAAGAGACTGAAGACGCTCTGTCCTCCTCTGTGATCTCGACGTGTGATGACACCAGGCCTCAAACAAGGTAACACATAAGTAACGTCATCAGCCGCTGTACAGGTGGAACTTGCACACTGTGGCCAAAAGTATGTGGACACCCACACTTTACGGCCATATGATAGTTGAACTACATCCTTTTGGCCATATTGTGTCGTATTACAGCCACATGTTATCAGACACATCTCTTCTGCACTCCCTGAAGTTTTACTCTCGGTTCCCACAGCAGCCCTGTTCAGAAAGTCGAAGGTGGCGGAGTCGACTTCATGTGCAGCGGCTCAATGTCGCAACAAGACACTGACATGGAGGCAGCTGATGATGAAGACCAGAGGGGATCAGAGCCAGCTGCCTGCTCTACAGCTGAGAGGAAAGGGGACGGTGATGATGATGATGTTGAAAAGGAAGAAGAAAGAAAAGACGTGAATGACAGCGATGACGACTGGAAACCAGACAACAGGGAGGAGGAGCTTAAAGAAAGTGACTCTGAGCCGCAGTCAAAGACAACAAAGAGACAAAAAGGCAGACGTCCTGGTGTCAAAGCCACCGAGACAAAGACTGAGGACAGTGATGCTGTTCTCTCCTGCAGAGTCTGTGGAGCTCTGCACAGATCACAAGTCCCCCTGGTCAAACACGCCTGGAGTCACATGGACGAACCAGGAAGTGTGTGTGGAGTGTGTGGAGAGCTTTCAGAGTCGCTGAAGGATCATCTTCAGAGTCAGCACAAAACAGACGAGTGCCACATCTGTGGGGAGTCTTTCCTCAGCGCCCTCGGCCTCAGTGAGCACGTGGCTGCGCACTCAGGGCACAAACCCTTCGAATGTGACGTTTGCCAGGATGCGTTTGCTTTGAAGGAGTCCTTGGACAATCACCAGGAAGTCCACAAGGCCGGGAAGCTGCACAGATGTTACACCTGCCATAAAGTGTTTGAGCTGAAGGAGCAGTTAAAAGCTCACTGCCGGACTCACAGCAAGACGAAGACACACCTCTGCGGAGTGTGTGGCAAGTCCCTCAGCGACTACAGGTCCTTGTCCCGCCACAAGATGACCCACTCTGGGGAGAGACCCCACATCTGCCAGATCTGTGGGAGGCGCTTCAAACTTGCAGGGACGCTGAGGCAGCACGAGAAGATCCACACGGACAGAGAGCGCTCGTACCTCTGCGACGTTTGCTGTAAGATGTTCCTGACCAGCAAGCAGCTGCAGATCCACATGAGGACGCACACCAACGAGAAGCCCTTCCACTGCGGAGAGTGCGGCAAGGGATTCACCACCAAGGGCCCTTTGACCATCCACATGCGAGTCCACACCGGAGAGACGCCGTACAGCTGCCCGGACTGCGGCTGGTCCTTCAAACGGAAGATTAACCTGGATAACCACGTGACCGTCCACTCAGGCAACAAACCCTTCGTCTGTGGGATTTGTGGAAAAGCGTGCGCTCGTAAAACCTACCTGACCGTCCACATGAGGACCCACAACGGGGAGAGGCCCTACAAGTGCACCCTCTGTGACAAAGCCTTCACTCAGAGCCACTGTCTGAAGACGCACATGAAGAGCCACCTGGTGGCAGAAGCTGCAACATGAAACTGACACTGAGACGAACTGAGACAGTTTGAATTGTTGTGTTTTCTTCTATTTATTACATTATTACATTATATTTGTTACGTGAATCCTCCTAATGTGAAATAAATGCTGTGAATTGGCTGCTGTAATGTCTGGCTCTAATGTGTGGTTATTGCAGGACTACGACCGGAGCACAGTTTGGTAGCTCGCCTGGCGCCCCCCCCTCGGTCACGTGGGCCGCTCAGAGTCTCCTGATGTGATGCTGCTGTTCGGGCTTCACTGATGTTTCCTTTGCAAAAGAAGGACTCTGCCGCTTGTTGATGGGCTGCTTGAGCAGATGGTGGCTGAGATCTGACATCACTGTTACCTTGACGACCTCCAGGTGTGGTCTGACTGATCAGGACACATTCCCATCGCAATGTGGTCTTAGTGCATTTGCTGATACCAGGTGAACTTGTCTGTGTTCATTTGCATTGTTCGCTCCTTTTACCTTCATCTGCTCTCCGCATGTGAGTCATGGTCATCAATGAACATAGTAAATCTGTGTTTATTTTCTCATTTGAATGGACAGTAGCAACCACATGTGACCTGAGTGCTTTGAGAAACATAACAATACTTGTGTTTTGCATTTTTTGAAATTCACAGTCAGCCACAAACAAGCCCAGGTCTGTTGTCTACTACATGCTTTTATTGCCAGTCTGAGCTTCCTACAGTCTGAGGGGCCGGGTACCCGCCGTCACAACACAGCCACAGTTTCAGGGGCTGATGTTGTTCTGAGTCTGGATAAGAGAATCAATTAATCAATCTGCTTAACAGACTTCAGTCCAGACGGTGCCGTGTGATAACAGCTTCAAATTGAATCTTAGTTTATAATTGAAATTGTTGCACCAGCTTCGCTGAAGGAAACATGTAAGAAATCAAATGAATGAGTCTTATTATCTGTGTTGTCCTTGAAGAAATATACACAGACACAAACATCTCAACTTTCTCAAACAGTAAAATGAATTGATTTAACCTTTGAATGAAAGTCATGTAGCAACCTTTAGCTGTGGTTCATGAAAGCAGTCCGTGAAGACGAACGTTTGACTGGACTCAAATGACCCATGAAGAGCTGTGAGTTCCAATCAGACCCTGTCATTTAGTCCACCTGTCTGTGAGTGCATGACGGTGGTTTCATCACGTCTGGGACTCCAGACTTGGACCATTCTGTCCACCGTGTTTTCTTGTAAGAACACAGAGTCCAAATGTTTGCTGTGCAATGAAGTCGGAGATGCAGTCAGTCAATAATCAGTGCAGAGTGGGACTAGTTGATTTTACAGATGTTTAATTTTATTAACATTTTTTGCTTTTACACACGTCATCAATTCTGACTTTGTCATCTGGACTGAAATATCTCTGCTGAACTTATCTTCAGAAATGGAGCGCCGCAGGGCTCTGTTCTCGTCCCACCACTCCCCACATTATACATTCATTATCTTATTCTGCCAAAGAAAACAGTGCTGCTACATCAATTTTATGCAGATGACACAATTTTACATGCCCCTGGTTTCGCTCTGTTCAGTCCAGGCTTTTCCTCATCTTCAGTCTGTCTTTGAGCCTTTCCAGATATTCTTTAATCATACTTATTCTGAATTCTGATCAAAGCAAGCAGATGGTGTTCTCGACCTGTGGCTCGAACTATTTGAACTAATTTGAATAAATATTTAGAAAATATTAAAACCAAGAAATCAAAAAAAGTTGTGAAGAGCAGGTGCTGGACTGTCTGCATTGTTTCTTCATATTGTTTTCAACAGAATATAAGTCACAATGATCACTCTTTCTGGAATCGGTTCGTACAGTAAGATACTCTCACTCTCAGCCCTCGTCCTGACTCAGTGTTTACAACATTAGAATTTTCCTGCTCGGTGAAGAAACAGCAGAGGCAGCACCAACCTGCTGGGAAAGTTGCACCACATTTGGGAAATCATCAACACACAAGAGTCTGTAAACACAGATGAAATAAACATCACATTGATGATCAGATTCCCCACAAACAACAACAGCAGCGCTGCCAGTATCGCCATGATGGCGAGGAACGCCCTCCGCTTTGATTGGTCAACCCGTTCTTTGTTCCCTCCCACTTCCCCCGGCCCTGGACGCTTGAGAGCCCAGAGAACGGAAATGCTGCAAACAAAGACGACAATTAAAAAGAAAACCGTCTGGCAGAAATACAAGCTCATGTTGAGCTCAAAGCTACAGAGATAAGTTAGAACCACATGTCCGAAGCCCAGCAACCAAACACAGCCGGCGGTGATGTGTCTGATCCTGACCCCGCCGGGCTGCTTCAGGCCCCGGTAGGTGACGGGGTGAACCACAGCCAGGTAGCGGTCCACACAGGTGAGGATCTGAAACATGGCCTGTCCGAAGGAGCTGACAGACCAGATGCAGAACCCGGCCAGCGTCATCCGTGAATGACTGATGTTGATCCCACAAAAAAACAAGGCGAAGCCCAGGAACTCGCTGAGCTGCATGGCGATGGAGTGGCAGGTGAAGAGGTCCGGGGGGCTTGTCGCAGCCGTGGAAACGGAGCGCTGCTTCCTCCATCGTTGGTAACCCAGGTAGAGGACGAGGATCGGGAGAGGGAGGAGGAGGATGAAGGTGGCGGAGAGGGTGGAGAAGCCAATGATGCTGCTCCTGGAAGTGAAGCAGCTGGAGAAGACGTGGGCCAGGGAAGAGGAGTTGACTGACATGTTTACAAACATGGAGGCCTGAAGAGGAAGAAGAGGCTCAGAGAACAGAGGAGAGAGAGAGATGAAGAGAGACACTGTGAAAATCAGGCAGAAATGATCTTCATCTTCATGAATATTTTCACATCAATGTTTCATATTAATTCTTGTCTTCTGCAGATTTCCCACTCGTAACGTCTTAAAAACAGTTGCTCAGTGAGACGAATTTCAATTCTTATCAGAGATTTCACAAACAGCTCCCAGAGACTTTCCCTGAAGTCAAACTGGTGGAGTGGACGAAGTTAATCTGTGTTCAGGTTGATTTTTGTAGTCGATACATTGAAGTTGGTTCTTAAAGTCCTTTAACGACTCACAACTTTAAATGCACCTCATTTAATGGTTTCTCAAGTAATTTAGAAAATAAAACATCAAGAAATTAAAAAAGATGCATTTGAAGTGAGAGATGACAACAAGATGAAAACATAAAACACAAACCTCTTCCTGACAGGAAGCAGAATCCACCTTCAAAACATCAACACCTCATTGAAAAATAAGCCTCACAGTCAATTAATACTAAACATTATTCAGTTCATTTTAAATCAACACCCACCATCACAGACTGTCCGTCCTCGTCCTGCGCCGTCAGTCTCTGCACTCCACCCCCCTCTGTGAGTTCTTTATGTTTGTGACGGCGCGTGAGCAGCAGGTGTGAGCAGGTCTGATGACGGCTGTTTGCATGTTACAAAACCAACTGATACTGACGATACTTGTTACGGTAAATTACAGACGGCGGCTCAGGCAGCAGCGCCAACATTTGACTATGATGCTGATCTTTGTCACATGTGCTGCAGGAGTGAAATGATCTGAGAGCAGTTCTGATTTATGTCTAATAACAATATGTTCATTTTGTTCAATTCTAAAGTGAACAACGTTAGCTTCTGTTAGTGCCACAGAACCAGTGGAGCTGCTTGGAGACAGTTTGTCAGAACAGGTCAGTTAAACTCTGACGAAGTGCTGGAGCCGCGACGAGGACGGAGGAGGCAGGAGGAGCATTTTCATGACGAAGGCAAAAGCAGTGAAAATGGTCGTTCTGAGTTGAAGCAGTGGTAGAATGGAAGAACCCAGAGTTCCACAAATCGACTTTGCAATTCTGCTGAGACTCAGAAAATCAGGCAGCAAACACCAGGGAGAGAAGCTCATTTCAAACACTCAGCCTTTCAGCTGACCTCTCATCACGTCTGAGCTCTGCTGCCTGTTCAGTCTGAGTTCCACTTGCTGTTTATACCTTTGGACACAAGGTGGCAGTATTGAGACAGAACATGCTATGACTGGCTACGAGCCCTGCAGGCTGCTCTCCAACAGTCATTCAGGGTTTGTGCTGGATGTGAATTTATGTATTAGGTCTTATGTTCAGTCACCTGTGTGGAGCGATACCTGGCTCTTCACCCCATGACCTACCTGGGGCTCAGAGAGGAGCCGGGGGGGTGGGGGTGGGGGGGGTGGCGGGGTGCATGGATGATGTGGCCTAACCTGCCCAAAGGTTTGGGGTCAGAGGGTAAAGAGGAGCATTAGATTGCATTTGAACAGAGAAAATTAGATCATATCTGATGCATGGACAGGTTGTCATTAAAGCAGGCTGTAGCTGTGTGAAGACTAATGGGAAAACAACATTTGCATTCTGTCATTTACAGTATCAGGTCATCACACATTCACTCTACAACATGCAAAACAGCTGCAGCTTCCATCCATCTCCCTGACAGATGAACATGACTAATGATCCACACACACACACACGCACGCACACACACACACACACACACACACAGACACACACAGATACACACACACACACACACACACACACAGACACACAGACACACACACACACACACACACAGACACACACACACAGACACACACACACACACACACAGACACACACACACACACACAAACACAGACACACACACTCACACACACACACAGACACACACACACACACACACACACTCACACACACACAGACACACTTTTGTACATTTGGCCCAGGAGCAGTGAGCCGCCGTCGGCCGGAGACGCAGGAGGACGATCGCTGAGAAACACTGAGGACAAGGTGGGTTAATTTGGTGTCATTGCTGTAAACAGTTTAGTACAGGCCAAGGCATTGTTCAAGTGTGATGTTCACTCCGTGTCCTGGTTTTCCTGCAGGTGTCACATGTAGAGAGCATTTTCCAGTGAGTCACCTCATGTGAAGCTCTTGTTTCTATCAGGCATCAGGTTGATAACAGTATTTAACAAACCTCATCAGAATCAGAAAACCTTCCTTCCTCGTTGATTTCACTGCAGAACTTTGCCATAATAAACTCTGGTGTTTGTGAACATTGAGACGTTGCTGATGTGACTGGATGATTGATGCTGAACGTGTTCCCCAATAACACAAAGATATTAACATGGAAGGTGTCCAATGAACAACCCTGATCCTTCCTGACACAAACTCAGAGAAGACAATGCATTGAATGTTTGATCATCAGCTTCATTCATCTCTGTAAATATCTGCTGATTCTGAGTCTGATGCAGCAACATGTTTCAAACCAAAGACTGTGAAAAAAAAAACCCTGTTTGGATCCTCAGGTAAACACAGGTTCACTGGTAACAGGTGAGAGGATCATGGTTGAAAGGTTCATCTGGAAAGACTCAGTGGTTCACAGGATGGAGAGAGGTTCAACACTTTGTGAACACATGAAGGAGATGAACACATGAACTCAGGAACAACGTCAGGAAGCTGAATGAAAATGACTGAATTCTGGTTTTAGTTATGTTTTACACAGAGACCAACGTCAGAACAAGAGTCCGAGAGGTCTGACAGAGCGGGGGGGTGGGGGTGGGGGGGCGGCAGTGGTCTTGGTTTGAATGAACACATGTTGAAGCTCAATCTTGTGCTGCTGCTGTTTACCAATGTTCCTGTCCTGTAACTTCTCCCTCTGTCCGTCCAGTCGAAGACATGTCAGTCAACTCCTCCAACTCCTCCCTTCAGACGTCACCTGTCAGTTGCCACAGCTCCAGATTGAACACCCTGGTCACCATAGCCACCTTCAGCGGCTTCTTCCTCACGCTCTTCCCTGTCTACATCCTCATCCTCTGCGTCGGCTACCAGCGATGGAGGAAGCGGCGCTCTGGTTCTGCCGCGGCCACGATGAGCCACTCTGACATCATCACCTTCAATATGATCTTCCTGGAGATGAGCGCGTACGTGGGCTTTGTCTTCTACTGTTATGGTGCTTTTGGAGACAGTCCAGCAGCAATGACCTCGGGGATCTACATCTTCTCCATCATCTCACCTGCACAGACTCTGTTCCACCTCCTCACCTGTGTGGACCGCTACCTGGCTGTGGTTCACCCCGTCACCTACCTGGGGCTGCGGCAGGCGGGCGGGGTCAGGATCAGAAACGTCAGCATCGGCTGTGTCTGGCTGCTGTGTGTGGTATCAGTGTGTATGATCATGCTCAGTATTTATCTTTACACCTTCTATACACATGTGATCACAGGCCTGGGCTCCTTGGGCATCTTCTACTGCAGCGCGTCGGCCCTCTGCGTTCTGATTCGTCCAGGCCCGGGGGAAGAGGGTGGGAACAGGGAGCGGGCTGACCAATCAAAGCAGAGGGCCTTCTACACCATCGTGGTAATCATGGGAGCTCTGGTTCTGAGGTTTTCCAGCATCGTCATTGCCTCTGCCATATATGCGAGGTACATGTCTGAGCACAGTCATGTGTGTGTGGTGGGCTCGTTGGCAGCCTGGTTGGGTCTGCCCAGCAGTCTGGTCCTACCGCTGCTGTTTCTGCACCGAGCAGGGAAACTCCCAGGCTGGAAACACAACCCGGAGTCAGGCTGAGAACGGGGTTAGAGCAGCCTCGTTTAACTACCTTAAATATAAGAGTAGAGTAAGATCATATTTATCTTGAACAGATTCGATCTGTTTGTTTAATCTTTTGCAGTAAAAGTCTTGGTCATGAGTGGAGACTGAAAACACTTTGTAGGAACCTGATGAATTTACACAGAGAACAATACTTTGAAGCATGAAGTACGTTTTTCTTTCAACATGATTTCAGTCTCCTTGTATATAATGTTTTATTTTTTAATTCAATTCTTCAACAATAGTCTTCTTCCTGATTTGAGGATGATTGATGACACAGGTGTTGTGGTCACATGATTTGAATGAGCGTCTCAGTTCACAGGTGATTTGAATCCTGTCAATCACTTTAATGGACAGAAGACAGAAGCAGTGACGGTGAGCGAGCGCTGCTTCTCCGAACCTCAGCACTGTGAAATGAACTGATTGATTTGATCTCTTAAGCTCTTTTGAACTGTAGCATATAACCTACTATATCTGTATTAGCATGACAGCAAGCAGCTAGCTCTCTCTCTGGTGTTGTACAATAAAGTGAAGAAATGCCTCCAGGTTCTGTGTCGTCTGTCTGTGCCCAGGTGTGCACAGGTGACCTGTATCAAACAGCTTCACAGCTGATCCACATGTTAGCCTGGGTTTCCCACCTGCTTCTGTGCGCTAAGCTAGGCTAAAAGGTCAGCTGGTGTGGAAAATCCCAAAACGACATACAAAGTCAATGCAAAGATGTAAACACATTTGTACGAGGTGACGTCAAGATGCAAAATTCAATAGGTCGATTATCAGTAAATTCTTCATAATAAAACAGCTACAACTACATTGAACTGTCTTATTGATGATCCACATGTTGACCTCTGACAGATTCATGCAGATGTGTTTCCAGAGACGGAAACAAATGCAAAGCAGGAGTAATGGTGTGTTTCCAGAAGGCAGCTGCACTTAGTGGTCATGCAAATGTCCGAGAGTCGATCGTATTGATTCAGTGTGTGAGGAGTCACGGATCCAAACAGAGTTCACTTCAGACCGTCAGACACCAGAACAAAACCTTTAGACAGTTAGTAGTTACTAACAACATGGAGGTGGACTCAAATGACCCCCGAGGAGATCAAACGATCAACTCTGAGAATCAGCAGGCAGGAATAAAGATGAGTCAAGACTGAGGAGCTCACAGGAAGATACAAGAGACTGGGCTCAGTTCAGTTTTTATTATCCCATATGGCACATCAACACACACTCCACTAATATGGGAAGTCATCCATTTAAAAACATACACATGCACTAGTAGCATGCACGCAATAAGACCAAATTATAAAACAGGCAAAACCAATAATAAACAAATTTCACAAGTTTTAAACCAATGAACTAATTAATTAAATAAAACAATAATTCTAAAATAGTTAAATAGACTGAACAGGTTCAGGTGCATCCAGGTCTGATCCAGCTCCTCTGTCCTGCACCTGAAATAATGATAATTAAAGAGAAAAAAAAATCCAAACAATTCAACATAACAGTTAAATGAAATCAAATAAACATGCAGAGAATAAAATAAGATCAAAACAGTAAAACATGCAAATACAAAATAAACAAGATAAACAAATCACAACTAATATAAATAAATGATTTTTTAAAAATTTGATTTATTGACTTACAGAGCCAGGATAGTTCATGAATGTTGTGTTGAGTGAATGATGTCAGAACTAGTACACAGAGAACAACGGGGTGCCGAGCATAGCACCTTGAGGAACACCACAGGACAGAGGGGCCTCACAAGTATGATTTGAACCAGTGCAGAGCAGCAGAAAAGAGAAGCTGACGGCTCTGAAAAGGAAAACTGTTCTTCGCTGGGACGATGATCACAATAAATTCAGAAGAATGCAAATATAACAGACAGCGACCCAAATATAAATATATAAGAAACCAAATATTACATACAACTCATACAAGAGAATAAAGCCATCAAACTATAGAACAACTCAATAAATATGAATATAAAGCACAAAGTATCTTAATTAGAAAAACCAACACACCCTCTTTGTATGTGGTCGATCATAATAACTGAAAAGAAGTTTTATCTAATTTTTTGCAACGACAGCGCCCCCTATGTTGTTGGTCTACATTGGGCATGAATTTTTGGTGCCAGCTGATGACGTCAGGACCGAGGTTTGATTGTCAGGAAGTACATATCAGCCTCACAAGCACTTTGAGTCCATGTCACGATTGTGCACGTCTGAAGCAGCTGGAGGCCGAAGTCACCTGCTGCCTCCCGCCATCTTTAATCTGACAACTAGTGGAAACTGACTTTACAACACAATGAGTCCTCCCAACTGTTCAAAGTTCATGTCGTTATATCAAATCAAACTCTGTGGACGTCTTGTATCAACCAATCAACGCATCATCCTGGAGCACATCTCTCAGAAATGGCAGCTGTCAGAATTCAAATCTCAGTTTGATTTAAAGGATGACCATGGACTCACTGGTCGTTTGACTCCTTATCTAGATTCAGTGTTGCGCCCACAACGTGGCAGTTTTCCCACTTTGTGTAGAAACAGCAGAGGCAGAACCAGACTGCTGGGAATCGTCAGACACAGGCCACAGTCCGTCAACAGGCACAGATCCCTGAGACGAATCGGCGGCCAAAAGGAAAGGCCAAACGTAACCAGAAGCCCAGCAAACCTCAACAGCAGCACTGCCATTATAGCACAGATGACGCGGAACGCTCGCTGTTTCGATTGGTCAACCCGCTCCTTGTTCCCGCCCACCTCACCCGGCCCAGAATGAGTCAGAACCCGGAGAACAGACAGGCAGCAGAAAGATATGACAATGACTGAGACGCCCAACATGGAGAGCAAGGCGACGACGGGAAAGTCAGGAAAGTAGACTTTGGTTGCCCCCAGCCATCCAAAACACAGCAGCCAAGCACACACGATGGAGACGTTCCTGATCCGGACCCCGCCCGGTTCTCGCAGGCGCATGTAGACGATGGGGTGAACGACGGCCAGGTAGCGCTCGACACAGGTCAGGGTGTGGAACAGAGTCTGTCCAGGGTACATGAGGCAGGAACCAAGGGTCCCCCAAACTAACGCCGCCTGGTTACTGATGTTCATGCCCACACAAAAGACGACTGAGCCCAAAACAACAAGGATCTCTACCGTGACAATGTGGTAGGTGAAGAAGTCAGAGTGACTCGACGACTGTCCCGCAGCCGCAGAGCCCTGATTCCTCCATCGCTGGACGCCCATGTAGAGGATGAGGATGTACAGGGGGAGGAGGAAGACACTGATGAAGGTGAACATAGTGAAGATGACATGGCTGGCAGCGAAAGCCTGACACTCGACATAGAGAGCATGGCTGAGGGAGGACGAGGAGTTGACGGACATGACCTGTGAAGGAGAGTGAGGTCAAAGACGTTGCAGCATCATGGAGTCACATTTTCTCACATTTTCTCATCTTCTTCTCTAATTTTCTCTTTTCTACCAAATTTCACATTGTAATGAATCTTTGGTCCAGACGTCTCCTGACTGTCCCTCAGCAGCTTCATCTGTACAAAGTGAATGAGATGCCCGACATCTCTTTCTGCTTTGCTTTAGCTTCGTGTTGTTGCCTCTTTATTTCTGCTGCGATGGCAGATTGTATTAATATCCTCTTCCCCTCAGACGACTGCTGACGCTGCTACATGCTGTGAAACAGATCAAACAAACCATTCAAACGGGTTTTTGCACAAGGTCCAGTCCTACAAACCAAACGTTATTATAGAAATACTCCACCTGAATTCTTCATATTGAAAGTCAAACTCTGAGCGTCTGTGGACTCCAGAGACAGGAAAACAAACTGCATTGACAACTAATGTTCACAGCTGATAAAGGTATGAAGACACTGAGGACAAAATGATTTCTGAAAGTCTGGTTGAACTGTGAACATTTTACCTACAGTATATATGTTCCAACCGTAGATCCATCCAATATACTGCATTTCTACCACAAGCTGCTTCACATTAAAAAGGCTTCAAAGAGAGCTCTGGTGTTGGATCACCAGGAGCTGGAGTCGGTAAAATGAAAAAATACACAAACTGCAGCCAATCAGAGTCCAGAGTCCCACAGTCCTATTTCTAAATAACCACAAGTCAATTTAATAATAACCAGCAGCCTGTCATTGACAATCAGTTCATATTAAGAACACTAGACATGAAATATTATGTATGTATGTATGTAGTTGCATTAAAAGAGACAAACCTTGTTAGTTTTCTTTAGGGTT
>JBBMOC010000287.1:126525-129025 GCA_037975185.1 Centropyge bicolor
GTTTGTTGTGGAGCCTCCTCCAGGCCTTTGGTGTCCGTCCTCATCTGTCCTCTGTGGCGTCCTGATCATCTAACATTTTAACCAACATTCAGATAGAAATGAATCTGGCTAACGTGAGACGAGGTTTGAGTCCACACTATTAGACTAATGATCTTATTTTAATTAACATAGCACTCTATGATCTTTTGTCCACTACTTACAGTAATGGAGGTTAACTGACCGTTTCTTGAGATGTCAGTCTGGAACAAAAAAGCAGAGGTCACAGGACTGAGCCTTGTGGAACACCAGAGGATGAGCCCATTTTAAAACAGCCAGTTCAAACAGCGAGGAGCTGGTTGGGCTTTGTTCCAGGAATCTGTGCCAAATTTCAGAGAGGTCCATGAACGAGGAGCGATGACAGGAAGTCGTCATTATGACTTCATGTTTTCAGGAATCGATCATGTGACATAAAAACAGAAGAATCACACAAGGATGGAGCAGGTTGTTTTCTGTTAGGACAGCTGAGACTTGAAGTGCCTTGCTCATGGGCAGCTTATTGTTCTTGCTCCTCTGGATGTTCCAGCTTGGCCGGGATTCGAACCACTGACACTTTCTATGGCCAGACTGAACCAAACTTTCAGTGTGAAAACAACATTTTCTGTTGACGTTTGTTGTGGAACCACAGGTGCTTTTCTATCACTGCGTTGACTTTGTTAAAGGAAGCCCAACATCAGTTTCTACATTTTCACACAGCTTCTTTCTCTTCGTCCATTTTAACTCTAATGTTTAAAACTTGAAGCTCATCAGTAACATTAGAAATCACAGATGATTACACTTGTCTGTCTTAAAGATGTTAGATGACTCAAAATGTAAATCTGATGCAACTTTCAAATGTTGTAAAGAGGAAACACTCACTTCTGCCTTCTTGTTTAATTATTCATAGATTTTAAAGAAGTTTGATTCTTCTGTTTTCTGCTCTTCCAAGTCCACTAACAGAGAGTTGATTTCTGTATGATTTTGTAGATGCTAAACCGAAGAGATTAAAAATATTTTATGAGCAAAGTTTGTGATTTTAGTTAGTTATTGTGTGTGTGTGTGTGTGTGTGTTCTGAATGACAGCTTAAACATTTCCTGGTTCAGCAACCACTGAGTTAAATAAGTTAAAGAAATGAAAGAAAAATACTTTAGACAACAAACATAAATAATTCAAAGGTGACACCAAAAGGAAAAGAGTGAAGAAATGAACGAATTAATGTTTTTTTAAATTGTCTTTTCTGTCCTGTGAATGAGCTGTGATGATCCACAGAGACGACACCAAGAACTACAAATTGTAAAACAACATTTTCTCATTTTGGTTTTATTTTTCGTTCATGTCTTTGAGTCTCTGAGTCAGTAGAAAACACAGGAGTTCTTCTGAGAGCTGTTTGCTGGCTCAGGTTCATTTTCCTGCTTTTACCAAAACTTCACCCACTTTCTATCTCGGCTGAAAATCCAGCTTCTAAAAACAGACATTGCTGCTGATTATTTTGATTAAAATTAAATCAATCAAATGAAGAATACAAAAATCTGCTCGGTGAGACGAACTGATTGGAGAATGAACCAACACTCACTTAGTTTCCCACAAACAGAAGCTTCAGCATCAGCTGGGGATGAAAGATTGTGATTAGCATTCATCACATGCAGACAGCATGGGAACAAGAGCGTGTGTGTGTGTGTGTGTGTGTGTTCATTCATCAGTGTGAGAGCTGCAGGTCGTCTGTGGGATCGTTCGTCATGACGTCGTGGTCTTTGTGCTGCTCAGCCTGACGGACAGCGAGCTGAACCAACACATTCACCTCCTCTCTGTCTGTCACCGAGGATAAAGGGAGATAAACGACGTCTCGTCTCTTCTTCTTCTTCTGTTTATGTCCATTCTCTCTTTGTGTCTCCACAGACGCCCAAAGTTCCACTGTACAGACGCTGAAACTATCCCACATTTCCAACTCATTTCTCCAGATAGATTGCACAGCATGGCCAAAAGTATGTGGACGGCCCCACCATTACAGCTACATGTGATTTGAACGTGTTCTTGAATGAGCCTCCACTCTTCCCCATCATGTCGAGCCTGCAGAGATCCGCTCATCAGCCAGGGAGGAGCCAGTATTCACAGCCTTTACTGCAGTAAAGGTACGAATACCACACTGAGAAAATACTGTGTCACAAGTTCCTTCAGTAACAGTCGGAGTCATCAGGTGTCTGTGTCTGTTCCTCTTTTCGTCTTCTGTCAGAGCAGGATGTTTCCTGTTGGAGCTCATGTTGAACTGAAACTAATGATTCTGTTCATCCTGGATTCAGCTGCTGATCATTTCCTCCATCGATCGATCGATTATTGGAAACAGTGAGAAATGTGGTCACATGACCCAGAGCCCAAAGTGAGAACAGTGTGCTCTCAAACATATGATCGAGTTTCTTTCCAAATTCAGCTCAAATCTGAAGCAAATCTGTTTGACAGCTCCGAGGATCACAGAGCGAACTGTCCTGA
>JBBMOC010000287.1:134025-149759 GCA_037975185.1 Centropyge bicolor
AAATAAAGGAAGTGGGAGAAGAATGGACTCGTTGACTTCTGTGAATCAGTTCTGTGATTTTGAGATTTTTTTGGGTCAACTGATGCAAACAGGAACAGCTCACCACAAACATATGTGATCAGAAAGTCTCATGACGTCATAATATGATCAAATCAGCAGTCAGGCTTTTTCAGATGGTAAATGTTTTCCGGTCCTTTCAAAGGTTCATTCTCATGGAAACATTCGAGTAATCTGTGACAACTGTCTCCCTCTAGTGGTCGAGTGTCGGAGCTGCAACAGCAGGAGCCACAACGCAATAATAAACACATCCACAGAGCAGAAACATCTTGGTAATATAACACAAACAGAACTGCTTCATTCTCTCTGCTCCTCCTTCAGACGCCCAGAGGTCAGAGGTCATCTGGTCAATTTGAACCTCACCGTCATAAAAAATACAAAAAAGTTGAAAATCTCAATGAAAATTCTTAAAACTGGACCTGCTTCTTCTCCCACACTGTTTCTGCGTGAGCTGCTGTTGGGAAACTCTCAGAGTGTGAACTGAATTGAGAAATGGCCATTGGAGTTGCTTCATTCCAATAATCCGGGGCTGAAGCAGCTCTTTGTTCTTCTGAACGTTTCTGTTCAACTCGGAGACAAAACGAGTCTGACGAGCTGCTGGAAGCTGCATCACTGAGTTCAGGCTGATTCTCCTCCTCCCTCCTTTTCCTGCTGTAATAACAGTAGAGGTTTGTACTCAAGTAAATGTACTTGAGTAAAAGTACTTAATTACTTTGCACCACATTGGAAACGTGACGTCTCTGTTTGTCATTAAACTCATAAAATGACCCCTTTGACCCTCCAGACACAAACTGCAACTCTCTGATCGATAGCTGATCAATAACTGATCAACAACTAATGAAAACACAACAGAAGCCTGACAACAGTTAAATACTGGAGAAACAAACTAAGTTGGATTTGTTCAGCGCAGGAGTTGAGCGCCACCTCCTGGATCCTCTGCTCCATCAGACCAGATCTGTTGGCAAACTGTCGAAGGTTACAGCTCTGATCCTGGACCAGCCTCTGCAGCAGCTATTAATTCCCCCCTGCCCCCACCCCCACCCCCACGATAAAAACACCTGGGAGTTGACGGCTGCACTTCATTTCTCCTCTCAACATGTTTCCTCTGCAGCTGCTCGCTCTGATCTTCGTCTCCACGCCGGGGCCTGAGGAGAAAGACCGGAGGAGGCCGAGAGCAGAGGAGGCAGACGGACAGGGAGGGGGGAGCACAGGCAGGAAGTCTGAGCTGATCCTCAGGAGGGGCGACCTGCTGGTGGTCCCCAGGACTCTGTTCACTCACTTTGGGATTTACCTGGGAGGAGGCAGGTGAGCGCTCTGCTCTTCAGTTAGTTCCTCACAAAGTTTGTCTCCCTTGATTTTGTGCTTTATTTTGAAAATCTAAAAGTGAAGCCGACGTCCTTCCTACATCTGTTTGTGTCCTCATCCCTCTCTTCTTCACCTGTCCACTCGGCTCCTTTTTCCTTCTTCCCTCTTTCGACTTCTCGTTTTGTTTCCTCTCTCCTGTCGTCGCCTCCTTCCTTTCCTTCCTTCCTTGCTTCCTTCCCCTCCAGAGTGGCTCATTTCATCCCGGACATCATGCCCGTCGTCTCCAGCGACGAGCGTCGAATCAGGCAGGCGGTCACCAACAGCAGGCTCCTCCTGGGAGTGCTGGCCAAGGTACCAGAGCCGGCACCATCTGAACTCACATTCCCTCTCCTCTGTGTAATGATCGTGTTGTTGGAGGAGGCTCAGGCGTCTCACAGCTGTCTGTGCTCCTCAGTGTGGCAGCGTGAGGGTGGACTCCGTGGACGACTTCGCCTACGGATCAGACGTACTCGTCAACACCACCGACCAGGTGACAGCTCGTTCAGATGGAGGCTTCAGTCAGAGCCTCAGCAGCACACAGTACTGCACCACACACTTCCTGGACTCAGGTGTACTCTCAGCACAGTGAATGTGTTAGTGTGAGAATGGCTCCAGTCTTTGGGTAAATGTGCTGAGTCACAGGAGCGTGGTGGAGCTGCTGCAGACAGCAGCAGCAGTCACTGAGCGCCCGCTCCGCCCTGTGTGCAGGTGTGCAGCCGGCCGGCGCTGCGGGGGGACCAGGTGGCTCGCAGGGCGGAGAAGCTGCGGGGCCACGTGTCCTACAGCCTGCTGTGGTACAACTGCGAACACTTCGTCATGTACTGCCGATACGGCACCGTCGCCAGCTTCCAGACCTTTCAGGTGAGGCTTCCTGCATCAAAATGTAGTTCTTAGACACAAATTATTTCACATTATATTTTGCATACAAGCTGCGTTTTCATGCATGAGTTAGTTCTGGTGCAGGCAGGTGAGTCCGAGCAGGAGCCTCAGTAACTGATGTGTTTGGGTTTAAAGTGGCTCCATTTGGCTGAAAAGTTAGTTTTATATGTTAGAAAAGCACATGTATCCCAGTTAGATGTCCTCTTATCGTTGACTCCAGCAGCAGGATGGAACCTGTAAAGGAACAGTCTACATGTCTACCAACAGATCCAGAACAAGTGTGACACTGTAACACTCTGTTTCTACTCAGCTCCTGTTTCCACAGACTCTGACCTTCAGCTGAGAGCCTTTATTTCCACATGAAAGCTCTCAGATCAGCCTCCCTCTTTCACAGGCTTAAGCCTGCTTGTTGCAGCATCAGTGGGGTCAATGAGTCTATTGTTCATGAGCTGCTGTTCTCAGCTGCAGATGTTGCTCTCACTGGAGCTTTGACTGCACATGTGATTGTGACCGAGTTGAATGATGAAGGAACTGGCTGTGGGCGTTTACACTGATGGACAGAGTGACCAGGAGACAAGGGAGGAAGCTGTACATGTTTCGAGTCGAATAACATCAATCTGTGTAAAAACTGGAGTCGAGTTAGTTTAGTCTGACACAAACATGTCTGAGTGAATGAGTTCTGTCTCCTTCTCTTCATCTCGTCTTGTACTTGAATTAGTGACACAGCGTTTATCACACATTAACCACGTTGTCGTCCAGTTTCACGTCCTCTCTCTCCCCCTCTTCATCAGTTCTGTAAGACAGTGAGGAAGCTGCTGCTGAGTCGGCGAGTTGCCAAGGTAACAGCGCTGCTGATGGTGTGTCTGCTGCTGCACCTGAGAGCTGTGAGCACCTGCTGCGGCCTGCTGGGCCTGCTGCTGCCCTTCCTCATCTGGATGGCCTCATGAACACACACACACACACACACACACACACACACACACACACACACACACACACACGCACACACACACACACACACACGCACGCACACACACACGCACACACACATGCACGCACGCACGCACACACACACACACACACATTTGGCGCACAAACACAAAGCTGAAGCTCAAAATGTGTTTAGATTTCTGCAGTCTGACATAATGAAAAGTGAAAAATTTAAGTTCACATGTGTGAAAATAGAAAATGACTGGAGTCTAATAAAGATTCTATTTTTCTGATTTTCTTCACTTTGTTATTTTTGTCGTCAGTTTGTTTGTAAAGGAGCTTTATTTATCATCATCATAAAAACAAAACATTTACATGACAAATTAGATTAAATTAAATTAAATCAAATATAAGGAACGAATGTCACTGTTGTTCCCGCCTTCCGTGCCCCGATCAGCGCTCTGATTGGCTCAGAGGGTCCAGCCTTCGTGTCAGTCATAACATTTGTCTGTTGGTTTGAGTGAATAAAAAGATTTTCTGGCAGGTTTTAATTTACTTTCCCCCCCCATGAACTGCTCTTGAGTGATTGAGGTTTTTACTCTGCTAAAGGAAGTTTACCTGTGAGAAGAAATGGCGGCAGGCAGAGCAGGTAAGAGCTTTGATGGTAATGAACTGAAATAAACAACCGTTAGCTTGCTGTTAACGAGCCGTTAAGGAACCGCTAGCGTACATGCTAATTAAGCTAACGCCAGCTAGTTTTTAGCCCTGCTGCTCTGTCGATGTTTTGCTTCTTAAATGGTTTGATCTAATTTACAGTGCCAGTTTGAGAAGTTAACCTCTTCACATCACTGTTTCCTGTTGCCCATTAGGGGCCCCCAGGGGCCCCTGAGCAGCTCCAACAAACGAAGCTAACAACTTGTTGAAGTTTAATTAGCTTCAGTTTCTGAAATCTAATTTCTTCAGAATGAGTTAGATGATGATAGATTTGTTCCTTTACTTTGTGAGTTCTTTGAGAAACTTTTATCAAATTAGCTGAAAAACTACATCAACAACAGTTTTAACTGGTTAATGAATGCTTTACATCCTGCCAGTGAGTCTAACTCATGACAGTGGTTCAGATACTTCAGATGCAGTGCTTATATTTAATTCTTCTTCTTCTTCTTATTATTATTACTACTACTATTATTGAAATTATTGTTAAGCACATTCTCACATTTTAGAAGCTGGAAACGGTGAACAATTTTACTTGATAAGCAGCAATGATCAAAATTGTTGTTGATTGATTCTGAGTCGATCAGACCTAAGGGATTATTGTGTTGCTCAGTTAAAGATGTATTATCATGTCATAGTTAACTGTCCAGTTTGTTGGACAGACAATGACAGAGAGTCAGACGGAGACATGGAGGGAGACTGTGGTAGAGTCAGTCTGCAGTTGAGCGAAGAGTTGAAGGTGTCCTGCGCCAGAGAGATTGCTCTGATCGGTCTGATGGACAGGACGGGATACGACATGGTGCAGGAGAACGGACAGAGGAAGTACGGTGGACCCCCGCCAGGTGTGAGAGCATGAAAACACCGAGACAAACCCAGACTTAATGTGAAAAAACGTTAATTATGATTTTAATTATAAACTTTTTAATCAATGTATGTAATTATACAGTCAGCTGCTGGATGCCAGCAGCTGACTGATGGGAAAGTCTCAGTGATGTTTTTTAGGGAGGAATCAGCCCAAATAACAAACCTCCTGGTTACATAAAGCTCCAGTGTGAGTGGAGGCCAGCCAGACGAAGGCTTACTCATTTAATATGATGAATGAAAACACAAACAGACCATCAGAGGAACATATGTAAGCATGTGCACAGACAGGTGTGTTTGAATCTGTCACGTGGAGTCAGTGTGTACGTGGTGCAGTCTCATTTTCATTTGAATGATGACTGTCTGATTAAAGTTGCCAGCTGGGAAATAAAGCTGCATTCTGACGGATTAATGAGCCAAATAATATGCTCTTTGATTACATAAACCCCCAGTGAGCCCTGTAATCTGTCTGAAGACCAGAGGAGTGAGAAAAAATTACAAGACATCTGTTGTGTCACAAATTAATTGGTGTTAAGTGAACATTGGGGTTGAAGTGTCAATGATTCATAAACTTCACTCAGACCTTCAGTGACAGCCTGTTGTTTAACCCACACTGCACCTGCAGTGAACTGACCTCAGCTCTGTGTGTTGGTGCTGCAGGCTGGGAGGGCCCGCCCCCGCCGCGAGGCTGCGAGGTGTTTGTGGGGAAGATTCCCAGAGACATGTATGAAGATGAGCTGGTCCCTCTGTTCGAGAGAGCGGGCAGGATTTACGAGTTCAGACTGATGATGGAGTTCAGCGGAGAGAACCGCGGCTACGCCTTCGTCATGTACACCAAAAGGTAACTGTGCATTCCCCTCATAAAACATCCAGTTTAATTTGGTCACTTACTCTAAATTCTGTATGTTTGTCCAATAACATTTAAAGAATGTAATGTACTTCTTGTTAATGTTACGCTCTGTCAAAGGCAGCTGTTCCCCCGGACCCCCCTTGTTGTGCCTGATTTTCTCCATGTAATGCCCTCGCCCTCTCTCTCTCCTGTGTGCATCCCTGATTGGCTGTGGTGCAGGGAGGAAGCTCAGAGAGCCATTCACATGTTGGACAACTACAGGATCCGGCCGGGGAGGTTTATCGGAGTGTGTGCGAGTCTGGACAACTGCCGCCTCTTCATCGGCTCCATCCCCAAAGACAAGAGGAAGGACGAGATCCTGGAGGAGATGAGGAACGTACGAACACCAGCAGCTCTCACCTGCTCACCTCACGTTCACATCAGGACAGAATCTCTGAACACAATGTGGAGAGAACAGACACATGGACACAACAATACATAACTTTCTCATATATGTGACTGAAGAGTGCAAACAAACAAGTAACCATGAACAAAGCTCAGCTATAGGATAAAACATTGGCTTCAGACTGTAAAGTATTAGAATATGGAGTTAACTAATCTGGATCTGACTTTGTACTTCCACAATATACCAAACCATCTGCAGCTCAGTGACGTCTGCTGGTTGTCACAGTGGACACCAAACCGGTTTGGTGTTGATGTCACGGTTCATTGTCTGTGTTTTTTATCTGCTGCCACACAGACAGTTTCTACATGTTTCTCTCTAATTGCACCGTCCTCTCCTTGCTTCTGTGTGTCTGTATCTGTATGTATGTGTGGGTGTGTCAGGTGACGGACGGTGTGGTGGATGTGATTGTGTATCCCAGCTCCGCGGATAAGACCAAAAACCGAGGATTTGCCTTCGTAGAGTATGAATCCCACAAAGCGGCAGCGATGGCCAGGAGGAAGCTCATACCTGGTGAACACTCCCCGTCTGACTGTCTCCTTCTCATTCCACCTGTCCTCTGCTGCTCCTCCTCCACTGCTCTCCTCCTACATGTCCTCCATCTGAACCTCAGCCGTTCGGCTCTGAACTGACTCTGGGGCAGTTCCTGTCTTTGCCCAGCAGAGGGAGGTAGAACACAGAACACTGCAGCAAAAGGGAGTTAAACTGTGAATTCAGATGCACTCACTGTCCAGTTTGTTAGGTACAGCAGTCTAAAAGGCTTCACGTTCTGAAGGTTATGATGATCAGTTTGTGTTGAATCTGTTAGTTCATTAGTTAGTTGGTTGGTTGATTCTGCTGCGGTATCTGTACAAGTCTCCGAGGTCTCTGCAGTAAGTCCATCGTGAGCATTGATCCAAACCCAGTGAGCAGGTTGCTGAAGGCACTATTGACTTTTGAATCACATTGATTTGTTATGGGTTTGATTTGCTGGATTAATCACAAACACATCTGGTTCTTTTATCTATAAACAGGATCCTTCAGATTGTGTGTTTCCTCAGTTAATTGGTTATTAATATAAGGTTGAGGCAAGCTGCTCAGTGGGTTTGTGTTTGTTGGTTGACAAGACAATTGTCACATCCACCAGATTATATCAACTGGTAACTTCTGAAACCAAGCCATTTGTTATTTAATTGGACTCTTTGCATGTGATTGTCTGTATCCAGTCAAAGATTAGTTCTGCCTCCTTTATAAGATGCTGCAGGAGAACTTCACACTTGCTCTAACTGAATTTACAAAGAGCAGATTTGTGCTTCTGTGCATTGTGCTACACGTTTGATGACGCTGAGGCTGATGTGCTCCACAGGAACCTTCCAGCTGTGGGGTCACAACATCCAGGTGAACTGGGTCAAGCCTGAGAAAGATGTGGAGGAGGAGGTCATGCAGCGCGTCAGAGTCCTTTATGTGAGTGAAGGGAAGGTTTGATACATGTGTGCTTAGTCCTGAGGATCCTTCAGACAAAGTGGCTGAAGAATGGCTTCTGAGGAGACTTATGACTGACATTTTGTAAACGAAGAGAAACAAGGAAACATGAAGTCAGAGGACCTTATTCAGTTTTGCACAGCTGAGATAGTTTATTTATAGAGTGAGTCACAGTCTTGAAGCTTCTATCCCAGAAAGCCCACTTTAGCCCACTGCGTAAAAATCTTCTTAAAGCCTTTAATTCAGGATCACTCAGAGTAAGAAGGTCAGCTCCTGCACGGCTTCCTGGCTCTCCTCTCCTGTGCAGCTCTGCAGCCAAAGGTCAGTGTTTTAGGAGGAGGCCTCTGAAGTAGCAGATTTGTTCAGATCAAAGGTGAGAGAGAGCGACGCAGCAGGGAGGAGACTCACAGGAGCTGCTCGCCCTCCAGGGGATCAATTACTGCCGAGGCTTTTACTCTGAAAGGCTGAGGTGTGATCTGAGGCCAACACCACCCAAAAGCCCCGTACAGATGTGTGTGTGTGGGGGGTATTTTTAGCAGAGGAGGCCCAGAGGTAAATAAAGCTTTCGGTGGCATGTGTGTGTGTGTGTGTGTGTGTGTGTGTGTGTGTGTGTGTGTGTGTGGGTATTGCTCTGATTAACAATGACTCTGCTAACAGGGAATAACTACAGCTTCCTCTAATTTCCTCGAGCTCATTTGCGACACATCAGGGCTGCTGCTGATTTCACAAACCACACGGTCATTATTCTGTAGGTGTCTCCAACATGTCTGACTGTCTAAGGTCAGGACTGAACTGCTCACGTTTCATTGTCATGTGATCTGTGATGAGGCGCCACATTCCTATGAAGGTTGAAAAAGATCATGAACCACGAGTCCAAACCAATTCATCTGGATGTAAACTGAAAGCACGGGAACGGTTTGTTGTTGCCAGACTGTGTCTGTAAACTGTGAGGGATGTTTGGCTCATCATGTCTCTGTTTACCTTTGTTTTGTTTGACTCAGCTGGACATTTGTTTCCAACCTGTCTGATGCTCTGTTTTAAAACAACAGAACCGGTCGTACTGGGACAGCGATGTACACAGATGCTCTCATTTCTTATACTGCTGTCACAGCATGAACACAGACAAACAAAGCCAAGCAAAGCAAAGGCACACGGGGAAGACTCAGCAGAGATGCCTGGTGAGCAAACTAAGCTTCTCTAATGCAGCTTATTGCTGCCACTCAACCAGAATACAAGCTGAGGACTTTTTCACTGCTCAAGTTCATTCAAGTGCCTTCTGGATATTTATCCTGTGTGGACATGATGGAAACCAGGGGCCGACTGAAGAGATACAGACACATGTAGCATGAGTAGGAACATGGACAAACAGCGGTGTGGTCCTTTAAAGATGCAGTGGAGCAGATTACACTAACTGAAGAGCTTTAGATCTCAGACTGTCCTGGTTAAACCGAGGTTCAAACGGTCAGATGACTGCAGCTGTGTGACACTGTACTTACACACAGCTGAGCGAAATGCAAGCGTCTGATGTTTCGGTGTATTTAGCATGTGAGCATGAAAACATGAGCTAATTAGCAGTAAAGGGAAAGTCCAGCTGAGCCTGATGTGGATGTCATGAGTTCTGCAAGTGTTAGAATCTAAAGTACAGGACACCTTAACATCAGACCTGATGATGGTGCCAGATGAACAGTCAGAGGATCACCTGATCAGCTCCATACTGATGATCCTGAGGGGGGGGTGAATGAATGTGTGAAGTGATCTGTTGAGTGGATGTGGAATGGTTTAGGTTGAAATCAGACTTGTCCAGTTAAGTGTTTGTGTTCCAGGTGCGTAACCTGATGCTGAGCACCTCTGAAGAAACTCTTTGTCAGGAGTTCTCCCGCTTCAAACCGGGCTCCGTGGAGCGAGTCAAGAAGCTCATCGACTACGCCTTCATTCACTACCACTGCCGCGAAGACGCCCTCACCGCGCTGAGCCTCATGAACGGAGCCCAGATCGACGGAGTCAGCGTGGAGGTGACGCTGGCCAAACCTGCTCGGATCAGAGACGGGAGCAGAGACGGGAGGAAGTACGGCAGCAGAGGACACCTGGGAAACAGCCCGGGAGGAGGAGGAGGGAACGGGACGCTTGTCCTGCACAGGGGCGACAGAGGGATGATGGGAGATATGGACGGATGCTCCCTGCTGAGAACAGGGCCCCTGCCCTCGTGCCTGGGGAGCCCCTTCTACACTGGAGCAGGAGGTGAGCTGTGAACTGAAACTCTGCTTCCTTCTTTGCTCCTTTTTTACTTCTCACAATCTCATGATCAACTATCAGCACGTTTTGGACCAGATGTGGTGACATTGATGAAGTGAAGTTATTTTTGTTGCTTTTGGCAGATCCTCCCCCAGTAGATATCTGGATACAACAGACAAACCAAAGGAGTTTCAGAACATTCATTAAACTCTTATTCCTCTTATGATCATATGACAAATGCCTTTAGTCTCAGATCACAGTACTATATATAGATATATTGATGATCCTTTCTCTCTTTGCTGAGGCAGTTTTCTGCTTCTGGAAAACTTCCTTCAAAAGTGCCCAACATAATGTTCTGTAACAGGAAAGTTTCATTAGAGCCCGACCACCCAAAGAATCAATATGGCTTGTCCCCAGGAGAGTGTGAGGAATGGGCTGTTTCTGCTTCCACATTAACTCTAATGGAGCCCCATTTAGTTGCAGATGGGCTCTCGGTGTGTTCAGTCTGCCTGTAGAATCCTTCTGTTTGATTCAATATGACGGCTTTTCAGTTCTCCTCTTGTAAGTTTTGAAGGTTTTCACTTTGTCTCATCCATTATGAACCACATTCATCATCTCTTACTGGTTTATTGACGGAGCCGTGATGAAAATCTGGTGATGAAGCTAAACTCCAGTTGCCTGAAAATGAGAAAAGTTCAAGAGTGAACTCGCACACAAATGGCCTGTGAAATATTTATGAGAGCCATGTCCTACTACAAGAGAGGGGGGAGGAGTGTATGGGTGGGTGTGTGGAGGAATAGATGAGAGAGAGGGAGGCTCCTGGGAAAAGGAATTAAAGATTCACTTTGGGAGCTCAGTGCATATCGGAGGGAAGAGACTGATTTCAGAGAGGGAGATCGAGATGGAGGGAGCTGGGTGGAGACAGGGAAGCAGAAGAATGTGGAGACTCAGGCAAAGACATGATGTGAGACAGAGAGAGAGACTTAGGAGAGGCTGAGAGGATTGAGAGACATGTGGAGGGAGGGTTTTAAAGAGAGGAGCTGTGTCTGTCCAGCAGCTGGATGAATTTCAATCCGCCTGATGTTCGCTTGTACATGAACCACGATAATGACTGTAATTAAAAGCACCACCAACTCCTCAGCTCAGTAAATACAACGGGAGGAGAAGAATATTCAGGAGATGTGAAGAGATGCTGAGAACAAACCAGACTTAAAAAAACAGCTTTCTTTTGATGATCTTAGTGTTGATTTTCCTGTCTGAGGAAGTTGTGAAACAGGACAGAGATAAAGAGGCCGCTTCATCTCAGCTACAGTCACTCCACAAGTGTGAACCCCCGCTTCGATTGACAGGGATTTATTGATGGTAAAAGTGCAAACTAATCAAGTACTACACGACAAAATGTAAATGAATTCCTTCCATTAATTGAACCAAAGCAAAGAGAGCAGCACACATTTCCATGTAGCTGCTGAAGGCTTTAAGAGAAAGTTCATATGATGTGTTTGAGACGAGTATGTTGACAGAGAAGAGTTTGCACTCCTGCTAAATGAATGACATCATCAGCACCAGTGGATATGTCTCATTTATTATGATGATGACAGCAGGTCGAGGGTCCTGTTGACCCCCGACGGCCGCTCCAGCATGAGTGTTGTTTTCACTCTGGTTGTAATTTTTCAATATGTGTTTAATTCAAACTGTTTTGAATTGAGTTTTGAACACGGTAACGTCAAAGAAGAAGAGATAGAACAGCAATGGAGTGTTTTTTCTGGGTGGAGATGTGGAGCCTGACAGATGGAGACATAACGTGAGGCGGAGAGCAGAAGGGGCCTGTCTGTGTGTCCTGGTTCTACACTGTTTCTGTCTTCTCTGTCAGTGAGTGTTGATGCTAATGCTAATGCTAATGCTAATGCTGTGTGTGTGTGTGTTGTCTCTGTAGCGTCAGAGGAGGCCGACAGGAGTGTGTTCCCCCTGTTTCCTGGCACTCCCCTGTCCCCCACCAGCCTGCTGGCCCTGACGCAGAGTCAGATCAGCTCTGCCGTCACTCTGCTCGACTTCTACTGCTGCAAGAACGGCTGGTCCCAGCCGGAGTACCACCTGTACTTCACACCTGGGGCGGACGGGAAGCTGCTGCTGCTCTACAAGGTCTGCTCACCTGTCCCAGCACACACACTTCACCAGTGTTCCATCCTGGATCTCACCTTCACTCCAACAGCTTCACATTACTTCACTCCTTAATGCCACTTCACTTCACTTCACTTCACTTCAGTTTACCTCACTTTATTTCACTGTCACTTTAAGCCACTTCACGGCACCGTACATACATCAGTTCACCTCACCCCACTTCATCTCAGCTTATGTCGTCTCACGTTGCTCCACTTCACACCACTCCAGCTCATCTTCACCTCACTTGGCTTTACTTCACTTCGCTGTCGAGTCTTTAGTAGAACTACACTAAATTGATTTAATTTACATTGATCTTTTCTGGTTTCACTCAAAGTGCTTTACAACACGAATCAGCATTCATGCACTGACACACTGACTAGGAGCTGCACACACACACACACACACCGATGTGCACAGCCGTGGGCTGTAATTTGGGGTTCAGTATTTTGCCCGAGGATGCTTTGACATGTGGACTGCAGGGACCAGGGAAGCTCCGCCTCCTGAGACTCAGCTGGAAACTTGTGTGGCAGCAGCCGTTTGAAAGAAACAGCAGAATAAATACAGAAATGTCTGTTTGTGTCAGCCACATTTTTAACAATGTCAGCAGTCATTAAAAGCAAACAAGCTGAAGACATAGAGGGATAATATATATGTGTGTGTGTGTGTGTGTGTGTGTGTGTGCGTGTGCGTGTGCAGGTGGTGATCCTGTCCACACAAAGCACCTACATCCCTGACAAACTGTGTGTGCTGGTGGATGATGCCAAAGAACTGGCTGCAAGGGCCGCTCTGTGGAACCTGGGTACTGTTCAACACACACACACACACACACACACACACACACACACACACACACACACACAGCTCTGCATGCCTGTGATGGAGCATGAATCCATCCTGACACAGCCCTGGTGTTTGCAGGCATTTCACATTCAGATGTGCGCTGACTGTTTGTCTGCTGGGATGTTGACTGCATGCATTTGTATAAACACACAGTTTACATTTGCTGTGTGAATAAACAGGCAGTGTTTGTGGCAGAGCAGAGGTGAGGCCGTCTGAGCCGCGTGGCTCAACGTGCTCATGCTTACTTATTGTTTCCCATTTTAAAGTGGGATCGTACAAACTTTGTGTGACACACTTTGGATGCTGTGGTGAAGTTTGTGTCTCTGAGTTCAGCCTGCCTGTGCTGCAGGTCAACAAAGCGTCAGGTCACTTCACCTTTGATGGCTGTGTGATGTCGTCCGTGTGTGATGCAGACACAAACAGATGGAGGGAGTTGTCAGTGCCCAGGTGTGGCTGAGGAGTTAGCAGCCAGTGCACATCTGTTGTCTTCTCTTTTGTCTCTGTGAATGCAGCAGCACACCTCAGTTTCTCCTCTGCAGACTCTCTCTCTGATCCATCTCCTTCTTTCTTCCCCTCTCCATCGAACAGGCCTGTTGACCTCAGTAACAGCTCTGCAGGTGAAGTAGGAGATGCTGGTGCAGAGGCGTCGTACAGGCAGCGCTTGTTGGTCATTTTTATGATAGTTTTCAGGCTGAAGAAGCGGTGCAGTAGGTGGGCCTTTGTGCCGCCTGCAGCTGGAGCAGCACACCAATCTGTGTTTGCATTATTACATTTTACACTCTTAATCTAAGCATCATCATTTATTAAGACTCACATTATTGGGTCCTCTTCCTCTGGTGTTTCCCTCGTGCAGGGACAGGAAATTAAACTGGGCTGGACAGAGCAGAGCTGCAATCATCTGTTCTTTCATTTCAGTCTTGTTCTTAGAGCTCGTCACTGGACCTTTCAGACCCCGCAGGCTTCACCGTGCCTCTAATCACCAGGAGCTGGAACCTGCAGAGCAGACACGACGGGCAGAGACTCTTCAGGTTGTGTATTGTCTGAGGTGTCGGAGCAGCTGTCAGTCTGAGCTGGAGCCCGCTGGAGCTCCCTCTGAGCCCCCGGCTTCACCGACAACACATGGTGGCTGTGAGGAATTCTGTTCAAAATGAGATGTTTGAGGATAAACCTCACCTGCAGGGTGACGGCTGGACAGAGATCCAGACTCCCTCCGATGATCTGCACCTCACACCAGCCTCATGAAATCATCCACTGTAACAACATCTGTGTGATTTGTGGTTTCACAATGTTCAGAAGAACAGGTCTGTGAGCAGACCAATGTGGTGGCTCCTGAACACATCACCATGAACAGGAGCAGAGGAGGGGGAGCGGGGGCCCCCTCAGAGCACAGGGGCTGAGGTATGACTCAGGGTTAGAGGGGTTTCCTTCACTGACTTGCAGGGAGCAGCTCTGTGTGGCTGCAGCTCTCTCCTGTCCCCGAGGCACCGACCACCACACAACCTACACACAATTAAACATTGTTGTTTTTGCTTCTTTTTGGCCGGAGACTGAAGAGGGAAGTAGGGAGTGGTGGGCTCCTGACGTCCGCCCTGTGGTGGAGGCTTTTAATCCAACTCTCTTACACTACATCCATTTTTCATTACGCCCGCGGCTCCACAGGGAGCGGAACATCTGTGCTAGCCGACGAGCTCGACCCACAACATGCAAAGCCTGCTCCCCCCCGCCCCACCCCCCCCTCCTTTGTCTCTCTTCGTCCTGTCGCTGCAGACTTTAGTCCCTGAAGGAAACTGGCGTCTGAAATGAATGAATTTGCACAAGGGTTTCATTAATTGTAGTGGTTTTGTAGTTGTAACTGTAGTTTGAAATGTGATAATTCCTCCATGTTTAACTGGGGACTGTGTTGGTGGTCCACACACTGCTCAGCAAGAGGTTTGTACCAAGCGTGATGACTCTTCTCATTTGGATATGATGATGTGTAATTTCCCCTGGGATGGCAGACGTCTTCGATTTTTGTCCCTTCACCTTAATAGTGTCAGGTTGATATTCTTCTAAATGTTTCAGCTTTGTTAGCTCTGAGTGGGAGGGGTCGAAGGCTTGGGGTCAAGCGCTGCCTGAGAAGACAAGTTGAGGGGAATCAAAGTTCTCCCCATCGCAGGCACAAGGATGTGTGTTTGAGGAGACTGAAGCCGAGTATTTGACTTTGACCAGCTGCTTGATTCTTCCTGTCTCTGAGGAGCTCTCCTTCATCTCCCTCTCTCTCCTTCCCTCCACATCTCTGCCTCTGGTTCCCTGGATTTTCTCTGTCTTCCCTTTTCACCTCGTGTCCTTCCTTCCTTCCTCTCTCCCTCCCTCCTGCTCCTCTTGCCCGTCTCATCCCGTCTCCTCTCTGTTTCCTGCAGACTCGTCCTTCCTGAGCCCGGCTTCCTGTGATTCTCCCAGCAGCCTCTCTCCTCCGCTCACCGCCCCCCCCTCTGCCACCAGTCCCGGGGTGCTGACCTGCGGCAGCAGAGCCTTCGCCTCCTCCCTCCCTCCTCCTCCTCCTCCTCCTCCTCCTCCCCCTCCCCCCACACCCTCCCTCTTCCCTATCTCCCCCCTGTCTTCTCTGTCCTCGCTCGCCCCTCCTGCTTCCCAAACACAGAGGCTCTACATCAGCTCCCAGTCCTCTTTCTACTGATGGTAAGACGCGTCGCTGTTCACCTGCGATCCTCACAGATAACTACAGTCAGTCCAGAGAAATACTCACTGGATCCACTCATCTAGTGAGAGTCAGTGAGAGTGAGTGAGAGTGAGTGAGAGTCAGTGAGAGTCAGTGAGAGTGAGTGAGAGTCAGTGAGAGTCAGTGAGAGTGAGTGAGAGTCAGGGAGAGTGAGTGAGAGTCAGTGAGAGTGAGTGAGAGTGAGTGAGAGTCAGTGAGAGTGAGTGAGAGTCAGTGAGAGTGAGTGAGAGTCAGTGAGAGTCAGTGAGAGT
>JBBMOC010000288.1:5000-22280 GCA_037975185.1 Centropyge bicolor
CTGTCAACACATTCAAAAGACTGACAGAAGAAATAGCATCACTTCTTTACGTCGGAGCACCTGCAACTCACAGCACCTGCTCTGTGTGTGTGTGTGTGTGTGTGTGTGTGTGTGTGTGTCAGCTGCAACGACACAAGGGCTGATTCAACCCATCCATCGTTTGGTCAATTCAATGTCTTCAATGAATCAGTGAGTCATCAATGAGTCCACGCCGACGTCTGAGCGACAGACACAAACACTTCCAGTTCACTGTCACAGAAAACCAGAAGTTAATCACATCTACACACTCAAAGACACAGTCAGAGTGACAGTGGAGCTGAGAGGCAGAGCCTGACTCCCAAAACACAGAATAAAGACAAGGCTGACCTCTGGCAGTCATCATGTGGACATCAGTGTCACATGTGCTGCAGGTGCTCAGTGTGTGTCTACACCAACACAGAGCGGTCGCAGCTCATGCAGCTGCACTTTCATGGTGACGCTCAGCAAAATGTCAAATTCATAATATAATGATAAACCATAAAGGTTGGATTTACTCAGAGCATGATGGTATTTTTGTTCCTACAAAGAGACAGTTTGAGGAGTTTAATAAATACCTAAATATCCAGTTTGGTAAGTGTTTATGGATCTGATAGCAAAGAGGCTTTTTTCAAACTTGAATCTTGGTGTTATTGTCCCCACATGTGGACCAGGATCTGTCCTCTGCTGCAGCAGGCAGCCAGAGGCTCTGGAAACTGGCTCCAACCTCTGAAAGGTTCATTAACATGTTGTTGGACTGGTGATGAGCATTTCCACTGTTTCCACTGTGTCTGCTCATTTCTCCCTCCACAGCTCGTCCAACAGCTGCCTCACACGCGTGCAGTCACACACGGCAGCAGACGGTTCTCATGTCACTGTCGACGACCTGCGAAAGCTGCTACATATCCCTCACAACACTTGAGCGTGTTTGGACTCCTGACAGCTGGAGATGAAACGGTTTGAGTCGGCAGCAGCAGAGAGACGAGCTTCATCTGTCTGTCAGCTAAATATAGTTCAGCCGACACTCACTTATTGATGGTGTTCAGAGGGAGACATGCAGCAGTACTCTGATTACCTGCAGTAATCCCAGCTGCTGCTCTCTGCTTTCACTGGATACAATCTGAATGGGTGTTCACACACTGAACGTGTTTGTGTCTGAAACACACCATCCATCACAAACAGGACGACACTCATCCAGCTGCTGTCAAACATCTGCATCTGTCACTGAGTGGTGTCCGGCAGAAAGAGCTGCGGCTGCTCGCTTCATGACAGCAGTGCTGGCCTCGTGGCATCATGAGCTCCAGTCTGTCGCTCAGTGAACGCTGGGACAGCTCAGATCCCAGCGTGGCTCACTCCGTGGGTTCAGATAAGGACAGCTGTTTCCTGAAAAACTATCTCATGTCGTTAATTCAATATTTCTCTTTTAAGAGCCAAACACCATCTCCCATAAGCCCCAGGTCCTCGAGGCTCCTGAGGCAGGTTCATGACCAGGGACAGGCTCTTTGTAAAAACCTGGTTCAGACGGTTGACAGTGACCCAGAGTCATCACTTCCTGTCTTTACCAGAGAGTCACTCTCTGATTCTGCAGTTAAGATAAAAAATGAGGAAATGACTTATTTTAGGTGCATATTTCTTATTAGAAGGCAACAATAGAGCATTTGAATTGCAGCTCAAAATCAGCTCTGAAACCGTTCACAGAGGTCTCTGGACTGTGCTGTGTGGGATCCGGACTGAGCGTGGACAGAGTCGTCTGACAGGAGAAGATCGACACCAGCACATCCCACAGTCCTCAGGAAGAATCTGAGCTGGAGGAAGACAGTCGATAACTGGTGGAGCCGGTTGGATCAGGGGCCGTGAGATGTGGGTGATCGGCCTGAAAAAGCTGGTGAGTAGAGCATGAGTCGAGATCTTGTCTCACATACCAGGTCAGGAATGAGCTGGCTCATGTCCAGAGACACTGTCTGATCAAAGCAAGAGACTGAGATGGACTCTGGAGGTTTCAGGGTTTAAAACGAGCTCACGTGTATCGACTGTTGTTTGTGTTGGTGAGTGGTTGAGCCTGAGGTTTGAGAATCTGTGGAGAGTGTTCTCTGTTTGTTATCACTGTCAGATCCACTGTCCACTCCACTGTTCTCATTAGTAAAACCAGACCTCAGAAGACCTGCACAAACCGGCCCGTTACTCACCGGCACTTTGAAAGGCGACGAGTTTGGATTGTCCACAGTGACGCTCTTCTCTGAACTCCCCAGGCCGGAGATGCTCCTCCTCCTTGGAGATCGCTCCGAAGACACTTCTGCAGAGACAGAGACAGTGTGTTAGAGTAGCCTGAGCAGCTTCTTCCTCCTCTGTCTAATCACTCTAATCATCATCATCATCAGCCTGCGTCGGACCGAGCCGGGCGGATGGAGGACGCGCTGACACTCAGACATGTTGGAGGAGGTGGAGGACAGACGACAGATGGGGGGTTTGTTCAACGGCAGCTGCTTCCTGCTTCTTCAGCAGGTGGGAAAATAACATTGAACCTGAATGAGACCAGGACAGTTTATCTTGTTTTAACAGACGACAACTTGAACCTTTCTTACAAACTGAAGGACAGCAAAGGTATCTGCATCAATGCCCTGGTTTCACCTGGAGGGAGAAAACTGGCACAGGGAAGCTGTGTGTTCGAAGCATTTCTCTATTGTGAGAGTTGACCTCAGATCAGAGGCCGGATCGCTGCTTTACAAGGGATGTTTCGGCCAGAAAATGATCCAGATGAAAGAACGGTTTTTATCCAATAAGATGAGTTACAGGTGGTTTGTTTTGCTTGTGTCTGCTTTGGAACAAGCCTGATGTCACAACACACTGAGCACGCTGCACAGCCCATTTAAAGAAAGCTGCTGCGCCTCGTTTAAAAGGCTCAGACACAGCAGCAACATCTCAGAGCTAATCAATGCATTTCAATGGGAATCCACGCCGTCGACCTCAGAGCCAACGATTATGTGACTGTGGAGAATCAACTGTTCCACCACACGGCACGATTTACACAAGTACCATTCAACTGATCGTCCTGTTAGCGCTCGAGCTAACTGAGCTACCTGAGCGTGACAGGCTGGACGACTGTGCTGGCTGGTGTTAGCATGTTAGCCAAACTAGCCCTTCAGCCACCACGTTCCTGAGCCTCCAGCAGCATCGTGAGCAGAGCCTGACGGCGAGACAGCAGCTCCAAGACGTCCTCAACAGGAACTCAGTCTCACTTTAACTAGCCCAATGTGGCAAATCCAGATTTTGCCGTTCAGGAAAAGTTTACTCTTTCAACAAATCCCTACCGAGATGAAAGTCAACAATGAATTTAAACCACGAGGAAGCCGAACTGTCTCCTGGATCTGATGACGTTAACGCTGAAGAAGACAGAGCTGCAGTGACTCTGCTCCCATTATTTCTGTCTGTCTGTCTGTGAAGTGTGTCAAGGACAGCAGGACAGACAGACTGGGTCAAAGTCCCACATCAGCAACCCTCTGACCTGCATCAGCTCCATTCACATCCTGCTGATGATCACTAACGAGTCGACACAGTCACACTGACACGACGCAAACTTCTAGTTGTCTTAAATCCAGTACAAGGACTCAGACGGGTTTCAGCTGAGCCCGGTGAGGCCACGTCCTCGGAGCTGGCTCACGTCCAGGTTCATTGATTTTAAAGCTAATTTTAGAGCCTCTTACTTCCTCTCAGCTAACTCGACAGCCATCCTGTCTGAGGCGGGTGCAGTTTGCCTCTGGAGGCCGGGCAGCTCTCGAACCGCCCACGAGCCGGCTGCAGGGACCTTCCTGACGGAGCCTCGGCCGACAGGAAACTCAAAATAACTCCTCACCTACGACGGCAGAGCGACAGGCGGTGACAGAGGAGCTCCTGAGGTCCTGAAGCTGCGTCTCCACCGAGCAGCCTCAGTGCAGCACTGCTGGAGAGAGACTGCTGGAAAACAACAGGAGAGCTGGGACGACGACGCTCGCTGAGATTCTGTCCGGCCAATCAGCAGACGGCACTGTTTCTAGCTCCACCTGTACGTCCAGGACGAGCGCGTGGGTCTGTCGGAGCATCCACAACCTTTGACAATGGAAACGCAGAGTAACCATTGTAACGTGTGACGACCTGAGCTGAGGTGGACTGAAGCGGACTGAAGCGGACTGCTGGGTGGCCTCAGGGACACATCCAGTCCAAACTTCACTCTCTGCTGCCTTCGAGTGTCTGTCTGTACCTGCTCCTGTGGACACCGAGCACGGACGAATGAGTGACAATGGAACAGAAATGATAACTGTTGACAAATACTGGATCATCACTAAATACTTAACAAAGTCTTTGAATGGCATCAGAATGTGTTAAAGCCACTGATGAAAAGTTTACATGCTAAACATGAAGAGTTCAGGTAAAGTGGTTCCCACAGATGAACAAGTAGCTGCCAGCAAGTCCTGAATCAACTGAGTTCATCAGGTTCACCAGTGGGTAAATCAACAGTTCTCAGACCGACACTGAACCAGCATGTACAGACTCAGAGAGTGAGACATCACACCAGCACCGTGTGGACTTCACATGATGTTTAAATGGAATGAAAACACGTAGGACTGTGGTGCCTGCAGCAACAGGACAACATTCACCTGACTGTAACAGAGGCACAGTGAACGCAGCATGCAGCAGCAGTCAGCATTTATCAGCTTCAGCAAAGTGCTGGATCAAGTTCCAGCTGCAGGGTGCACGCTGCATGCACGCAGCGCGGCCAGGAAGCCGGGGACAAACTTCATGCATGTCCCCCCCCAGCCCCCCCCCGGGGGGAACAGGAAGAAGAGCGATGATCCAAACACGGCGGGCATCATCGTTTTTCTTCTCTTTGCAGACACAAAGTTGAGGCAACATGCCGCAGGAAGCCAGGTATGACAGGTCGGTCACATGACACGGACAGAAACACAGAGCGAGAGAGAGGGGGGGAGAGAGAGGGAGGGAGAGACGGTACCTCGATCACAGCTGTTCCCCATCATCTGAGGAGAGGACACACACAGAGTCAGACGGGATTGGCCGAAGCAGCCGCCACCTGTCAGCCAATGAGGTTAAACTGCAAACGTCCGTCTTCGTCCCGTGAACATCCTGGACTTGGCGTCCCCCCCGGCCTGCCTCTCCCTCCTCAACACCGCATCCTCCTTCCTCCTCCTCACGGTCCCTCCTCTCCCATCTCTGCCCTTCTCCCTCTCTATACCCCCCCTCCACTCAGCAGTAATTCTAACCCTCGCTCGACCCTCCTCTCTCTCTCTCTCTCTCTCAGAGCGCAGAGGTTTTACCGCATTTATTCAATCAATCCCTCCAACTGCACTGTACTGCTTTCTCTCCTTTCTCACGTCTTCCTTCTTCCCTCTCTCTCTGCGGACGCTCCTCTCTCTCTCTCTCTCTCTGCAGCAGCTCAGTTGCAGCCTCGCTCTCTCTCTCTCTCGCTCTCTCTCTCTTCTTCTTCTCTTCCTCCAGAGCTACATTTATCGCTGCGCTCAGAGGATAATTACTGAATCAGTTTCCCCTCAGTCGACTGATGTGGGACACAACTCTGGGGGCTTCAGCTATTAACTGTGTGTGTGTGTGTGTGTGTGTGTGTGTGTGTGTGTGTGTGTGTGTTGTGGACAAGCCATGAACAAGTTTCACATTAGGGCTGCAACCAAAAATAGTGGCATTACAATATTGTCATTTTTTGGATTGTTCAGTCTTTGGATCATGAATCGTTCATCAGCCGTTCTTCTGACTGCTGAGTCTGATCAGTGGCTCTTCATGCTATGAGCTGAGAGGAGCGTGCTCGCTGTCGCCTGCTGCCCCTTCCTTAGCTGGTAATGACTGGTTGTTTGGCCACTTGGGGGCAGCAGCAGCAGCATGTTGTTACCTGTGAGTTGACGTGGTGAACTTTTATCACTCCTACATTCACTCATTCAACACTCACTGTCTGTCAGCTCTGTGTTGGTTCTCCACCCGCTCCTCAGGGAAACGCCTCCATCACACTCACAGTAACTCTGGATCAGGACGAGCAGACTCTGCAGCTCAGTTTCTGATCGTCTCTTCTTCTGCAGTCTCACGTGTTTGATAGAAATGGTTCAAGGACTCAGCTGCTCTTTGTTTGAGACACAGAAGTGAAGCAAACACACATTTGTCTTTTCTCCTTTAACACTAAAACATACTTAAAAAAAATACTTTCATTAAAGCCAAATTTCACCTTTTTGCTCTCTAGTCTGGCTGCAGTCGGCTCGTTGTTGCCCCTAGTGGCCGGATGAGGGAGAACGAGACAAAGAGGACGTAGCTCCAGATCGAACACAAAGAGAAGACTGAGGCTTCATCAGAGGTGATCAGAACAGTGTGTTTGGGTTTGACAAGAGAAAAGTATGGATCACTCAGCGTTTCAACAGGACGACGACTGTTTGTCTCCATCTCAGTGCTTCAATTCAACACGCTATCATCACATAATGTCTGGAGTGATATCGACACACAGAGAAGGTTCGATCAGATCATGAACCTGCAGAATTTCTGAAGAGACTGAATTTCATAATTTGCACATTTAGTCTGTGATTTAGAAAGTTTGGTTTGTGAAGGGTCCAGTTTTTATTTTCTCCAACAGAAGTGAAACACCAACCACAACGTCATCCTCATACAGCCCACACTGTTTGACTGACAGGTGACCTCTGACACATCATCACCATCATCATCATCATCATCATCATCATCATCATCATGGTTGTTGGCAAATCACCACTCTTAGTGACACAAATCATTATGACCCAAAACATAAACAGGAAAACATCAACTGATCTGAGTCAAAATGAAAACCACTGAAACAAAAAACTGAAGATGTCTTTTTTTCCCCAGACCAACCCACTGATGATGTCACTTCCTTCAACAGCAGCCGGAGCCTCTGACGAAGCATTAATGCTCCCACCAGCTTTGTATCATCTATCACAGCTGATCTGACCAACAGGCTGCAAACACAACAGTCCCACAGACCCTGAACGCCTCGTCAGCCTCAGACGTCAGTCAGAGGAACAAAAGCCTGCTGTCGGCTGATGTTCGTGATTGATTGATCACAGGCGAGTCACATGTGATTAATATCAGCAGATGTTTGGATATTAGTCTGTAATTGGTTCCATTTATGTATATTTGAGCATTATTAATTATTTCTTGTTTTCATTTATATATTTTTTGTGTCAATTTCCAATAACTTGATTTCCAGTGAAGTACAGCTCAAAAGGTGCTGCTTTGTTTCTGTTACTGTCATTTATGCTAATAAAGTTTGCAGTTTACTTGTCAAGTACAGTGTCTGACTATAAAGGTCAGATATACAGAATCTACATGGACAGCCAGAACAAGTCTCCACCCAAACACGTGTCTTCAACTTAGTTTCTCTCTCTCTCATGTGTTTCTGAGGTTTGACCACCACAGAAGAAGTCTCGATCTATGAAATATTACCATGATGAACAAAGTCCTGTATCCCTGTGACACATGTCTGTCAGGGAAGCAGTGCGACAGCTGTGTCGCTCAGTGATCCTCAGTCCTCTCCTGCTGCTGCTGTTAACAAGGTATCGATCAGCTCGGTCACGCTTCGCCTCAGTCAGTCGTTGGGGAGGATTCACCAGAGCCTCCTCTGACATAGACACAGTGGTGACCTTCACACACCAGGACGCAGCGGGGCCGAGGACCCAGTACAGACTGGAAGACCAGCAAATCTTTTTCTACCATCTAGATATGAAACGGTGTCAAAACAAGGCCCAGGATTAAAACTGGCAGAATAATGACGTCTGTCTACACATTTCCATGCAACTGGTCCCATCAGGTATCTAAAGGTACTTCTCCAGTGAGCAGCTGAACGTGGAGGATAAAGAAGGACAATCCAGTCAAACAGCAGTAATAAGATCCAACATGACGTCAGAGGAGAAGCTGGACTGGTTTAAAATGTGCTTGTATCGGTTTGTAAGCTGAAGGCTGAATTCTATCCAAAACATGAGGGGTTAACGTAAAGTGTTGCTTCTATCAATAACCACATCTCATCCTGACACCAACAACACGAGGGGTTAAAGTAGGGATGTCCCGATCACGAGTCCGAGTCCGAGTCATTTGATTTTGAGTGTCGGCTGATACCGAGTCCTGATCCGATTCAAAACAAACTGCTGCCATGTTCAGTCTGAGTCTGTCACAGACACAGACCCGGCCTGCAAACGTTGGCAGTTAATAAAAACTATTTGATTCTCATTTATTTTTAATCACTAAAAGCCCATATATTGTAAATATGATTAAAAACAATAATACATATACATATGTATATACAGATTATTTATCTGATATCTGATCGGGACATAATGTCCGAGTCCCGATCGAGTCTGCAGTCACATGATCGGCCCTGATTTCTGATCATGTGATCTGATCGGGACAACCCTAAGTTAAAGTAAAGTGTTGCTTCTATAAATAACCACACGTCATCCTGACACCAACAACCCGAGGTGGAGACTACAGTCCCATCACTGCAGACCCTGAAGGCTCCCGGAGCTCCAGCTGCCGGCCAACATCTGGCTGCTGGGAGAGACTCTGCTCCTGAACGGCACCATGTCTGTTCAGTGTTTTCACTGATCTGACCGTACAGGACGTCTGTTCTGCTGAACACAGTCTGAGAGCACAGCCAGGCTCTGTGCTCCTGTTAGCATGTTGCTACAGGTACAGGTGAGAGGATTACACAGGCTCTCACTTAATCTCAGTGCATTCACATGCTGCAGCGGTCTGAGCCTCTGACTACTTCCAGTAAAACATCTGTGGAACTGTTGCATTCAAGCAGAAGGAGAGAGTCTGGTGCTCGGCCGCTTCTGTTTCTCGCTCAGTTAAAACCGTAACCGACTGATGTCGTTAACAAAGACATGCAAAGGTCGGAGCTTCAAAACCCAGGTTTTATAAGAACTGACGTCAGGTTTGTGTTGACGAGATGAACGGTTGGATATCGAGGTCAAATCACACGTTATCTGAAAGTGTTTGTCCCATATTTTAGCATCTAGTGTTTCCATTCTGTCCTGAGATATGAGACTCTGACCTTTGACCCTGAGCAGGTGGGCGGAGCTCTAACACAGGCGGCCAGCCACGGGCCGCAGAGGGAGGACGAGTGCGAGGAAGTGATGTCATCAGAAGGCAGCGGGAGGAATGCTGGGAATGTTCATTCGAGAGCCGCCACGCCTGACGACACCGGAAACACCGACACAACACAGGTAATCTGCTGCTGACAGACGCCTTTGTGTGGGACTGTCTGCAGCGCCGGGCGCAGCTCCGACAGCCACACGTGGAGCCTCGTGTCCTCTGACACCACACACTGCCTGAGAGCTCACCAGGCAGCAGAGAGAAGAGCTGCTCCCGGGGTTCTCACCACGTCTGCTCCTGTTTCCTGGAGAGCGGCCGACTTCAGCGTGTGTGTGTGTGTGTGTGTGTGTGTGTGTGTGTTTCACATCATGAAGACGGCGTGTGCTGAGACGAACACCACGCCTTCAGGCCTCATCATCTGTCCGACCAGCCTCAGGTTTTTCTCTCCCAGTAAACTGTGAGGCCACATGTGACTGAAACTAAGTATGAAATTGCAAAATGTTAAAATCCAAGAACAATTCGCTTTTCTCAAACCCTGAAAACACTCTGATAAATATTAGGGATGCACCGAAAATTCGGCCACCGAAAATTTTCGGCCGAAACTGGCTCAAAAGTGCATTTTCGGTTTTCGGCCGAAAGACTTTTGTCACCGAAACAACACGGCCGAAACAAGACGTTGTGATGACGAAGAAAAAACACGCCCACCACGGGCGGTTGCCGCCTCTAGCCATTTTTAAAATGCGCGTGTAGTGGCGCCAGTGTTTGTAACTAGGCAACCGTGACAGCGCTCTTTGATTGGCAGAGAGCGCAGCGGCTCCTCTCGGGGTCCCCGGCATGTGGTCCCCGGCACACAGATTTAGCTGGCCTTAATCTTTCCTGTGTTTTATTTAGTTCATTATTGTCACATTTAGTGTTGAAATGTGTTTGTGACAGACATGTGTACGGGACATTTATGAAATACGGGACAAATCGCGTCCCGTGTTAGTTCAAAAGAGGAAGCAACATTTAATTTTCAAATAAAGGACAATTCCGTATTTTTCGGGATGTTTGGCAACCCTACCGGCACGCGCATGTCTGGATAGTTGCCAACATGTTTGCGGTGTGGATGCATTTCATTATATCTGAGGAAGACCCACGGATAGCTAATAGCTAGTTTTAATGTCAGTGTTAATAAATATTTTCATAATTTTATAATTGATTTATTCTTTGAAGCATTAATATTAATTTATGCAATTGCAATGCCTTGATTTTAGTGAGGTTAGTACACAGTCATAGCCACGAATGCAATAGTAATAATTGGCATAATAATTTATTTCGGTTTTTGGTTTTCAGCCTTGGTTTCTTCATTTACGGTTTCGGCCAAGAATTTTCATTTCGGCGCATCCCTAATAAATATCTGTTAATAATCCAGAATCAAGCTACTGAACCACGTCTTTATGCTGTGTGGTCAAATCTGGAGCAGCACTCGGTGAGCGTGTTGCTGAGCCTGTGCAGGTGCAGGCGCAGGCGCAGGTACAGGTGCAGGTGCAGGTGCAGGCGCAGGTGCACGCAGCAGCAGGACACCGTCTCAGGTCCAACATCCAAATCTTTGCTTTCGTTCATTTGACCTCAGCTTGTTTGGTTTGATTTCATTTCAGTCCACAACAGTGAGACGGCTGACAGTCCTCCTCCTCCTCCTCCTCCTCTTCAAACACACACAGCAGCTTTCACAACAAGTATTCAAAGAATCTCTGTTCACAGAGAGAAACCAGTTCTGTGTGAGCCGCCTGCGTCCACATCACTTCACATTCCTCTGATCCACGAACATGAATCCTATCAACAGAGCCCATCGTCACTGTGGCACCAGTGACTTCATGTTGTTATTCATCAGATAATGATGGAGTCTTCAGGAAGTCTGCAGCTCTCACATTAATGTGACAACACTTCAGACACAGAGTCATCAGAGGTCTGATGGAAGCAGGTCCGAGGGGAACGACACAAGAACGAACACGGTCTCACATAAAAACCCATTTTAAACAAAGGAGGGCAAGGTGCCATCTCCTCTTCTCTTCAGCAGCCGGACAGGAACTGAATGAAACAGTCCAAAAGTGATGATTTCTACCAGGAACTATTTCACCTCATATTCGTCAGTTGATGCTCAGAAACATTTCAGTCTGCATCACTGAGACCTCCAGGTGCTTCCTCTCCATTGATAGGTCGGTGGCCAACACCAACAGTCTTATGAAGCTACAATCAGCCGACTCATCACTTTAACAACATGAATCAGCAACTCTTTGATAATTATTTGTATTGGTTGTTTCTCAGGACAAACATCAGGAACATCAGCTTCTCTCTGGTTCACATCCGTCGCCTCAGACACTTCTCACTGAAGGAGCTGAAGATCCAGCTGGATCTGAAGGGAGCGCTCGTGGATCTGATCCAGAGTCAGTCAGTCACTGAGCTGCACACTGAACCAGTTCACCACGTCATGACGAGGACGCTGTTCTAATTAAAGCCCAGGCTGAGACGCACGAACCGTCCACGCTCCGAGGGCTGATCGCTCACTCAACCATTCAAACACACACAGTTCATACAGAAGAGCTGTAGTGTCAGAGATGAGCTCCAGCAGAGCCACCTGAGGTCACTCTGGCCCACAGGGGTCTCTGAGCTGGGGGCAGCTGCAGCGGCACGGCAGCCGGGTGCACGCAGCTCAGAGAACTACCACCGTGCAGTACTTATACTGCAACGTCTCTCACACACGCAGTACATCCAGAGCGCCTCCTGCGGCCTCGGCCAGGACCAGGTCTCCCCAAACACCCAGGACTCTCATCCACAAGCTACTGCAAACTCAGCCTGCTACTACACATCTGACGTACTTTTACTTCACTTGAGTATTTCCGTTTCAGGCCACTTTATACTTTTACTCCACTACATTTATCTGACAGCTTCAGTTACTTTACAAGTTCAGATTTTTACACAAACATATGAAGAGTTTATAAAATGTCTTTTTATACATTAAACTCAACAGTTTACACAAGTACAGATGAAACTAGTGGTCCAATAATCAATTAGTTGATTGACAGGAAATGAATCAGAAACTATGTTGATAATTGGTAACGTTGCTCCTCTGACTGATCTGAACGTGTCTGTAACAGTTTGCAGGTTTGTTCTGCTGCTCGGAGCAAACCAACTCTGTGACGGTGTCACTTTGGATCATGTGACCACATTTCCACTGTTTTCAATAATCGATCATCGATGGAGAAAATGATCAGCAGCTGAATCCAGAAGAACAGACAGAGACAGTTTTCTGAAGACCTGACGTGCGTTTTACTGACTGACAGACTTTTACTGAAGGAACGAGTCTAACTTGTACCAGAGTACTTTTACTGTAACTGTAGTATCGGTACTTTAACTACCAGAGGAGAATATTTAAACCTGCTCCTGATCGATCGATCGATAGTCGATCAGTCGATAACTGATCGGAGGTCAGCGGTCACGTGATCAAACTGTTGCTGCTCCTCACAAACATCGACACTCAGCTTGTGATCAAACTGATCGGAAACAGCATCACATCCGGTTCAAAGAGCCGAACTTTGAATTGAAGAGTTTAAAGTGAGACAGACTCACCGAGAAGCTCCATGAGAAGCTCGTTCACTGACGTCCTGCGTGAACAAACTCACTGAGCGTGAACGCGGCTTCAGTCCGTCAACGTCCCGCAGCCTAACACACACTTCCGCCCGGACCTTCACAATAAAACGCGAGCGACCGCGTTGATATTTTAAGGTCTAGCTTATAAAGCAGTTTAAGTACACACGAAAAATACTGTTTCAACTTTAGTGCTACGTTTATATACTCAGTTTATTTCATAGTTTTATCCTGTTTGAAATGTGAATATTTGCTGTCTGAAGCAGGAGGTGACAAAATTAAACCTGACAGACATTTAAATTTTATATTTATATAAAATAATAACAAATAGCATAAATAAATTGTAATTCATATATATTGATATTTCATTGTTTAAAAAGCAGAGAAATAAATTAATCATGAAATGCTGGAGTGAAATAATAAAGGTGAAATTCAGAAAATGAGCTGAAGTTTGCATAATTTTAAAATGGCCTGATTCTTAAAGAGAGAAGAAAAACAAAATTTGTGTATTACAATTCAGACATTAATGTGGAAAAAAAATCAATCTGTCTGCAGCAGCTTCTTGAAAATACTGAGTTTTATTTACTAACATTCTGATGGAACTTTGTTTCTTAAGAAAGTGACAGAAGCTTCCTTTGTTTTCTGTGTTGCTGGACAGGTTGTGTGATTTAATGATGTTGTTTGGTCTCTAATCTAATATTTTAAACATTTGTGAGGTCGACTGATGCTTATGAGATTTCTTAGTGTATGAAGATGAGCCACAACAACATGTGGCTTCAGGCTACAATTTTACAGGTTCGTAAATATTAAACTGTTTTATTGTGGCGTCTATGGACTGAATCCAGATTGTGCGCATGCTTTTATTTTGAAAATGAGGTGGCTGGATGTGTGGTTTTATTGTGGCGGTGCTGACAGGTGGAAATCAGACTGAGGAATGCAGCAGATCCAGAGCTGAAGTCTGTCAGAGTTTAGACTGAGCCAACAGCAGAACAGCTGAAGACACAACAAGGGAGACAATGTCCACCAGGACGCCTCCACTCCTTTCATGGTCCAACAAATGTATTAGATTTGATTTTCTTTTGCCCCTGAAAAGACCCGATTCTGCCACAAACCTATAGCACATCACTTTGACGGGACACTTGAAGCATCCCAGTAATCAATCCCAGTAAACAGACAGAACCGAGGCAACAACCTGCAACACTTCGACAACCTGCAACACTTGGACAACCTGCAACACTTCGCCAACCTGCAACAGTTGGACAACCTGCAACACTTCGCCAACCTGCAACACTTGGACAGTGAGTGAAGGCGTGACGTCCACATGGCCTCCAGCTGTTTTCACACTCAGATCACTTTCCTGTAATCAGTGACCTCACCTGATGACATCACGACCTCCAGTCTCAGTAAAAGTCTGTCACAGAGAGAGAGAGGTGAGGAAGAGGAGCAGGATGAAGAGCTGCGGAGCTGCCGGTGTCTCAGAGCTGAGACACTTAACGAGCAGTCTGTCAACACTGTAATTAGACTGAGGACTGAAATTACATCCCAGCTACTGTCGCTGCTGCTCGTCCTTCACAGAGTGACAGTGAAGAAGAAGTGCGAGCAGAACAACAACAAGCAGCAGTAGAGGAAGAGGAGGAGGAGGAGGAGGAGGAGGAGCAGGGTAATAAAAGAGCTTCTAATTTCCTGTTTCATTAGCTCACTTGCCGGTCTGGCTTCATTCAGCTTCATTCAGCTCACAGGTCAGTCGACGATGAGGCCGTATCAAACACTTGAAAAGACTGAAGCAGCAGCAGCAGCAGCACTGAGGACAGTTCCAACTCCAACACACGAAATCCAGCATCAAACCAGCATAAATCTACTTTTGAACCAGCATAAATCAAGAAGTAAAAGCACTTTAAATCCAGTAATGAACCAGCTTTATATCCTGATTTAATCCCAGTATAATCCCAGTCTAAACTGGTTGTTAGAGGCCTGTTTGTGTGGGCAGACTGGCTAGATTAACATATAAATAACCTCCTCCCTCCTGGCTGGGGGGGGGGGGGGATTAAAGAGGTCAGTGGATGAATGAGCGTCTCTGTGGCTGAACGAGCAGGGAGGCAGAGTTCAGTCTGTCCACTGAACGATCGATAAACTTATTGTCGAAGCAAAGTTCTAAAACTTCCCGGCTGTTGCTTGCTGCTCGTCTCGTTCGGCCCACGGCTCGTATGAAACCAGTTCTGGAGCCCTGCAGCTCTGGGTGGGAATCCCCTCAGCCCAGGCGTCCCACTGGGGCAGCGGGGTCAGTCCAGCTCCTTCAGACGGACGGAGGGACACTGGATGCTTTGTCCTCCAGACATTCCCCGGTCACAGCGACGTTCCCACATGGAGCAGGAAAATTACAGGCTGCACCCGAACGCCTCATTACAACAGCAGAGGCAAACATTCACCTGCCGTCCAACACCACGTCTCCGAACACGGACTGCACAGACACCATTTTAACTCATGAAGACATTTTCACTGCATGTTTCCAGACATCTTCAGGATCTTTGGAAACTTAAGTAGATGTTAAAATAAACTTAACTGAAAGCTCAGTTCAAGCCTGAGTTTGTGGCCTGTTGGTTTTAAACGTGGACAGAGGAGCAGCACCTGCAGCCACAGAACAATCAGGTGGACTGTGAAACACACGAATGCTTTATTCTCAACTCTCTTTGTATAACAATACGAAACTGCAGAACTAGTAACTAAAGCTTTCAGATAAATGTAGCGGAGTAGAAAGACTTGAGTGAAGTAATGTGATAATGATTTCTCCTGTTAGACGACCTGATGATGTCACAGTGATGTCATCAGGGTTTACAGCCTTTACAAACCGGAAGTGTGCAGTTCAAAAGACACGACTGTTTCCCAGCCAGTGAAAGACACAACATCCAGCTGCATTATGGGAAATGTCGGCTCTAGCATTTTTGGAGTTTGACTCAGTTTGACTGTCAGGAGATCAGATTCAGCTTTTTATTCCAGGAAAAGTGCAACATCTGTTAAATCCTCTGCCTGGAATACACCTCTCCAAAACTCCAGGATATTCCAGGAATTCCATGTCGTGAAACTAAATCCAGTGTGTCATTGTAATCCTCAACTGTACATTTGTAGGTTTATGAATTTACCATCCGCTCTTACACACTGAGAGCAGGAATAACACACACACACACACACACACACACACACACACACACACACACACACACACACACACAAAAACTCCCCCGGCTGAATATCATCACATCCGTTTTTTTGTTCTCAGTGTAATCCCTGCTAATGACTGCTGGGTTTGGCCTCTCTCTCTCTCTCTCTCTCTCTCTCTCTCACACACACACACACACCACACACACACACATACACAGAGGTAATCCACGGGCGTGGCGTTACATGATGAAACGTTACTGAGCTCCGTTGTGCTCTAATCTTTACTTCCTGGTTTCAGGGTGAAGCAGCTCACAGCACCAACAACAGCTTGTTGCCATGGCAGCCAGACTCTCTACTGGGTCTTACCTAACATGGTGGCGCCCTCTCCTGGGAACTCTGGGAACTGTCCCTCTGAGGGGACGCTGACGGTCCTGCGGAGGCTTCGACTCTTGGACGAGTCTGTGGGACTCTCCTGAGCCTCCCCCGCAGCCTGAGGGGAGCAGAGGGGGGAGGAGGAGGGAGGAGGAGGAGGAGGGAGGGGGGAAAAAACTGCATCAGCTTTGGAACAACCTCCTCTTCTTACTAAACGCTGGCACACACTAAACTCTTCAGTCTCAGAGGTGGAAACAGTCTGATGACGTCAGCCAGTTTCAAAATGTCTGAAACGCATCAAGGCACCAAGAGAAGTAAAAAAAAAGACAGGCTTTATGAGTAAATATACAGATTTGATTGGTGTGTGTGTGACAGCAGCCGGCTCTCACCTCGTCGTCCTTGTTGAGCAGGATGAGCTGGCTGTCTGTCAGGACGCAGAACTTCCTCTCCCAGCCTCCACTGTCGGTGTACGGACTCTGGCCGCAGGAGAAGCGGTGAGCCGGAGGACCTTTGACATCTGGGAGCACACACACAGGAAGTGTTAGGAAACACACACACGGACAGTGGCTTCAGCTTGGCTGTGAGGTCAGTGTGTGTGTGTTGTCAGAGCCACACGTCTGTCAGAGTTCACTGAATCGCNGAGGTCAGTGTGTGTGTGTTGTCAGAGCCACACGTCTGTCAGAGTTCGCTGAATCGCTGCCTGTCATTTATTGGTTATGATGCTTTTGTGGCCCCCCGGGTTCAGCACACTTTTGAATGCAGGGCTGTTTACTGGGAGTATTCTCACATTGTTCTATTGGTACTTTTCCATAAGTCATAAATGGTCTGATTACTTCCTCCACCACTGCTCATCTGAGTCAGCTGGGGGGGGCAGAGCTGAACCTGCAGAGCTCAGACTGAACCAGCAGAGGGCGCTGTGCCTCTAGAGTTCCACAGGCCGTGCTCTGTTTACCTGCTGCCCATCACCACAGCAGAGAGGAGGAGGAGGAGGAGGAGGAGGAGGAG
>JBBMOC010000288.1:37122-49622 GCA_037975185.1 Centropyge bicolor
GGGGGCTGATATTTGTGATACTGACTTGTTGATGATTCAAAGTCTTCTGACACTGTGAAATGAGCAGATGAGGAGTGTTTGAGTGAAACCTCAGTGAAAGCTGCCATAAAATGAAAGAGCAGAACTGACAGAGCCCACCCAGCTACAGTCTCCCCCCCACCCCCCCACAGGGTGCTGCCTGTGGGACAGAAGGCCTCACGGTTCAGGACCAAACCCGTCAGGATGAAACTGCACCACGTATGTTCTGGTGCGACTGAGCCGGCTCAGAGTCGGCGGGGGGCCGAGGATAAAAAAGGATGAATCCTGTGTTTGGGCGTGTGTGTGCGGTCGGCTTTAACAGGCTTATAGAGGCCGATTAAAAGCACAGCCACCGGCTCATGTGGGTTATTAAAGCTGGACGGGGTCAGAAACTCTTCCAGTGGACGGTGGATTTTCTCTCTTGATGGAGCGAAGCTAACAGTTTCCCTCTGCTTCCAGTCTTTGTGCTAAGCTAGGCTAAAAGGCGCCTGCTCTGAATCATGTGACTGTTTCCACCCACAGACTGCTGGGCGATGACTCTGTGACATGAATGAAGGTGAACACATGAACGCCGTGCTTCCACTGTTCATCGTCGCCGTGACGACCTGCGTGTGCGTGCTGCAAACCACTGGCGTCCAATAAGCTTTAAATATATTTAAAATACTTCAACATGAAACAGAGTCTGACATGTGAAGAGCAGCTGATCCAGATGCAAACAGACTCCGTCCGACCTGAACGCAGGGAGTTTCTCTCAGGAGGAACAGTGTTGTGACGCTCGACCGATTATAAACCGTCTTCATGAACTGGATTCTCTTTCTCAGCAGGTCGTCGTCATGAAGCCTTAAAATCCAGAAATGTTTCAGCATTTATTATTATTATTTATCATTCAAAGCCATGAGACTCGTGAGACTCAATGTTCCAGGTTAAGCATCAGTTCAAATGGGTCCATGTGTTTTTCCTGGAGCAGATCAGTCGACCTGATGACCTCATGTCTGACCGTCATCATCGATGACCTCAGCCTGTGACTGATCTGAGCTCAGTGAACCAAAGTGTGAGAGCAGCTCCGACCTGCAGCAGCAGCACAAAGACATTTCCCCTCAGCGAGGTGTTTGTGAACGCAGCGCGGCAGCAGCCATTGTTGGACGTGTGTGAGGTATGTGATGGCAGAGCCGGAGTCCTGCCGGGTGAGATCACCGGCACAGAGCGGCTGCTGACATCACGCTCTGCCAACAGCGGGGGGAGCAAACATCCTGACACAGTCCTGCTTCCACAGATACCGGCGCTGCATTCAGGGTGCGTGGGAACAAACGCTGCTGCACATTTAAAACAACTACTGGACTGTTTGTTGTGTGTGTTTCCTCAGGACACCTCGATTCAGTCTTTGTATTCCAACTGTTTGCTTCACGAACTTCAATCTTTTTCCACAAACTGTCAAAACTTCTGTTTCCAGCTTCTCCACAGTGAAACTCTGCGGCTCTTCTTTGAAAGTAAACTGAACATGTGTTGGTGCTGGACTCTTTGATAAAAGAAGCTCTCAGATTTCATCATGTCTGTTTGCTCGACTGTTCAGACGACTGTTGTCACCCTGAGGAATCCTGCTTCACTTTCTCACAATATTTATGACCTTTAGACTCGTGAGGTGACGCAACAGGACTGATGATGTCACACACCTGAACGTCTACGTCCAATGAAACGACACAAACCAACACAATCAGCACAACGATCACTAAGGTTTGTCATTTGTTCTATGTCCTGATCAGCGGCGTCGCTCTGACGGACAGGACGTCTCAGTCAGGACATTTCAACTGGACACAGGTTCAAACAGACAGTGAAGAGACACAAACCTCACGAGCTGCTGCAACAACCACAAGCTTCAACTTCACATGAGGGAAACTGAGGAACGATCACGAGCTCTGATGGACGGGAAACAGTTGGAGGAGGCTGAAGGACAGATGTGTCCAGATGGACCCCACTGACGTCCTCCATCAGTTTGGTCAGGTTCAGGACTGACTCATCCTGATGTGATGGACATGTGATGGACATGTGATGGACATGTGCTGAATGTTGACTGAAGCTCACTCAGTTTGACTTTGACATCAGAACAAGTTCAGGGCTTTAAAGCCTGAAACCAAGCCACCGGCCTGTGACCCTTCATAACAGCTCATAACAGGATCAAAGCTGCTGAACAGCTTTTAAAAGCCTCAGAGTTTCCTTCAGCTCATTAACCAGATTCCAGCTAATTAATATCTCCATTCATTTAAACCAACAGTGAAGAATCGTCCATTAAAAACTGCTGACTCATGGTTTGGGAGTTTGGACTTTGGAAAAGTTTTTTAATTCATCTGATCTCAGGTCAGAAGCGTTTTTACATCAGACAGAACGTATGAGACTAAAACCTGACTTCTCTCCGGACCTGGACCAGATCCTGGACCTGGACCTGGACCAGGATCTGGACCAGGAGCTGCACTGTTTGGACCCGGGCTGAGGCCGAGGCAGCCCGGCTCTCCTCCCTGTGTGTGTGCCCTCCTTACCGTGGACCCGGATCCAGCCCTGCTGCTGGGACACGCTGTCTTCCAGGATCCGCTCCAGGATCCGGTCCAGGTCCGGGCTCAGTCCGCCGCGCGAAGAGTCCACGTCGGCCGCCGGGTCGGTGTCCATGTCCCGGCGGGAGACGTGTCCTGTGGGGGAGGATCCTCCGGGAGAGGCCGCTGACCCTGGAGCTGTGAGTCCGAGTGTCCGGAGAGAAGAGCCGGGGCTCGGCCCGGGGCTGCTGCGCTGTTAGCCGTTAGCTGCGGCCGCCGGCGGCGCTCCGGCAGCCCGCCTGCTCCCCCCTCATTGTTCCGGCTCCGGCTTCAATCGTCGGGGTTCAAAGTTCCAGCAGACCGCCGTCCGGGGGCGGCGGGAGCCCCTTTCCTTACTGTCCGGAGATGTGCGCCCAGAAGCCGCCGTTAGAGCCCGAGTGAGCCGCTGGAAGTGTGCGGTGTGTCGCTGAGTCTCTGGCCGCCGGCGCGTCTCCGAGCGGCCGCTGCTGCTGCTCCGAGTCCCCGACAGAGCCGCGCGCCCCCGACAGGCAGCCCCGGCGGGAGCGCGCACCAGAGTCTGAGCGGAGCAGGAAGTAATCACATACTCTACCGCAGAGAGAGTACGGATACTACAGTAAAAGTACTCTGGAACCACGAAATGTTTTCACTGTGAAGATGACGTCACGGATTATCGCATGTTTCTGGCACAATTAGTCGATTAATTTTTAAAACTAAATTAGTATTAAATAGTTAAAACTTCATTTTGTCCGATGTAGTTTTCACTTAATTATCAATGAATCAGTGATTGAAACCAATAATCCAGAAACTCTGAACAAAGTCACAGAGGAACTAAAGAAAAGTTTGTTTTCTCTTCACTGACTTTGTGTCAGTGACAAACATCCGGTTTGAATGTTTTCATGGTTTTGATCTTTGCTGATTTTCTCTGCTGAGACTTGATGAAACACTTTGACTTGTTGTTGTCGTTTCTGTGTGACTTTTGTCTTCAGCTCATTTTATCTGGAACCAAACAAACTTTTAGGATCATTAAACCGATAATTGTTTTACGTCTGACCCAAACACGAGCTGGACTCTGGCGCCGCCTGCTGGTCACTGCTGGTCACTGCAGGAGCATGAAAGAAAATGGCAGTATTGAACATACTTAGATTAATGAGCTCACAATAAGATGAAAACATGATGGGTTTTTTTTGTCTTAATTTCTTTTGTTTTTTCACATCCCTGTAAACTTTATTCATTTCTGTTTTATGTAAATTTGCTTTCACATTACTTACTTACACTTACCTTTCCTCGGCCCCCACCTTTCCTCCACCCGCAGTCTGAGCACCGGATCACCACAGGGCTGCGTGCTGAGCCCCCTCCTGTACTGCCTCTACACCTACGACTGCAGTCCGGCCCATGAGAACAACATCATCGTCAAGTTTGCTGACGACACCACAGTGGTTGGACTGATCTCACAGGGAGACGAGGCAGCCTACAGAGAGGAGGTCCAGAGGCTGACGACCTGGTGCTCCGACAACAACCTGGCCCTGAACACACAGAAAACGAAGGAGATCATCGTGGACTTCAGGAGGAACAGGAGTGACCCGCCCCCCCTCTACATCAACGGCGAGTGTGTGGAAAGGGTCCACACATTCAGGTTCCTGGGAGTCCACATCTCCGACGACCTCTCCTGGACAGCCAACATCACGGCTGTCATAAAGAAGGCCCAGCAGCGTCTACACTTCCTGAGAGTCCTCAGGAGGAACAACGTGGACAGGGAGCTGCTGCTGGCCTTCTACCGCTCTTCCATAGAGAGCCTGCTGACCTACTGCGTCTCCACCTGGTACGGGAGCTGCACTGAGGCGGACAGAGGGAGGCTTCAGAGGACAGATCATCGGCTGCCCTCTCCCCTCCCTGATGGACATCTACTCCACCCGGTGCCTCAGCAGAGCTCGGAACATCATCAAGGACAGTTCACATCCCGGTGCTCAGCTGTTTGACCTGCTGCCCTCTGGCAGACGCTACAGGTGCATCAGAGCAAGAACGAACAGACTGAGAAACAGCTTCTTCCCAAGAGCCATCACCACCCTGAACTCAGACATACAACGAGCCCGGTCACTACTGTAATGCAAAATGTGCAATATTTCCATCACTGCCTCTGTAACTACCTCGGAAATATATTTACATATTTATTTATTTAACAAATCAGGTGCAATACATTCTTATGTGACTTGTATATATCTGTGCAATACATTCATATGTGACTTTTACTGTATATACCATTCATCATTTGCACTAGAACCCATTCATCATTTGGACTAAATTAATACATATTCTGGTGTCTGTGCAATATATATCTGCTCCTGTGCAATATTATGTGAACAACAGAGAAATCTGGACTATTACCGTCAATATTTACCATCTACCTCATATCTTACACTGAGCCTTAATTGTGCTGTGCACAAGTCTACATCTCATCTTGTATATATCTGTCTTTTTTTCTTACTTATACTATTTTTGATACTTTTGTAACTTAACTATTGCACTGAAAGGAGAAGCTCTCCAATCTCGTTGTACATCCTGTATAATGACAATAAAGGAATTCTGATTCTGATTCTGACATTATCCATCTATTTTATATTCTTTCCTTCATTTTATTTTTACTTGTTTATTCAACACTAACGTCTTCATTCATTTTATGTTTCACCATAAAACTGAATCCATTCAAATGACTTTAAGCTGCCTTTAATAAGGATGAAGGATTGATGGATAAGTGAATGTAAACACAGTGATGGAAAGTTACTAAGTACATTTACTCAAGTACTGTACTGAAGTACAAATTGAAGTATTTCTCCTCCTCCACATCTCAGAGGGAACGGTTTACTTCACTACATTTATCCGGCAGCTTCAGTTACTTTACTGATTCAGATTTTTACACACAAACATAAAACGTGTTATAAAATATGTTTAGTTATAAATTTAACTCTCAACAACTTCTAAAAGTCCATGAATCAGTAAATTGTCTCGACACATGAAGACTCACAGAGACAAAAAAATCACTTCATGTCGCTCTGAAGAAAAACTGAAGTTTGACTCCAGACAGGAAATCCTAATATGGGCAGAGGGGGTGGAGGTAAATGTGACGTCAGTCAATATTTGCACATTATTTGTAAACAGAATTTATTTTGTACAAAATGTTTAACTTTATTTTCTGTGATGAAACCCTGAGATGAACTTGTGATTCTGAGCTTTGTGTAAATCATTATTTTGTCCGTTTTTGCCTTCACTGATTGACAGGTGAAGTCATGTGCTTCAACTGTTCATCGACCAGGAAGCTGATTCAGAACTTTTGTATTTCATTTACCAGTTGTTGCTTCTGGACAGAATCGAGGCTGAACACAGAAATCCTGCTGAACTGAATGTGTCTGTTGGCCTGAAAGAACAGTCTCAGTTTCTTCTCAACAAGCTGAACTTTGAATACGCTTCATTTTTCTGACAGGGAACAGTGAAGTACTGCTGATGCTGTTTTTGGCTTCAGGTCATCATCATCATCGTTGAAGCAGCCAGTTAAACGGGGGCTGCCGTCACTTTCTATCTGGGTTCACTTGGTAACGAACACGTGAACAGTCATGTGACCCACAAAATAAAAGCAGCTTCTGTGTGACAGAACATCCACTCACAAACTGGTTCCTGTAGTAATTTTTTATTATTCAAATGTTAAGTTTGGATTTACAGGCACGTGGGGTCAAACAGGGTCATTCAGGTCCTCACAGGGCTCGAAACATGACGTCACCGTGACAGGAAGGAAGCAGGAGCCGGGAGCCCTGCAGGCTGCGCAGCACGGTCACACCATCGAGGACAACAGGCTTACAATACAAATAACCGGTACATTATAACTTAAAATACTGTTTGTACATCACGTCTGCGAGCGCTGCACATCCTGCAGAGCAGCCGGCCGGATGGAGGCAGGAAGAGAACAACAGGCAGCAAAACCAAGTCGGCGAGTCCAGTTGGCCTGGAGGCTGCCAGGACTCTCTTCCACTGGTCGGACACATACAGACTGTCAACATTTCATCTGCCGAGCCGACGTGTGTTTATCTGCAGCGGCTGCCAGCCGAGAACTGAACGTCTGACATGAAAAAAACTCAGGTGGTTTTTGGCTGTTGTTTGTGTTTGACCTGATTTAAAAAGAGAAGCCTGCTTCCGCTCCGACACGAGGAGACGTGTGAGGGACGAGGACGACCAGGACACTTCTGTGAAATAAAACAGGGACGTCCTCGTTGGGACTGTGATTACAACCGAACTTTATAATAAGGCACAAAATACTAATTAAAACAGTTAACTACTGTAGCAACACGTGAGTGAGCTTATTATCTCCAGAGCGAAACGTCTCGTGAGGCCGGAGACGCCATCTTTAAAACATGACCTGACGAATAAAAAGGGTCAAAGCTCCAAACGCTAAACAAAACAATTCAGTTAGGTTGAATTAACGTGGAAAACCCACCGAGAATCAAGAAAACACAAACGAAATATTGGCATCGCTATGAGGCAGCAACACTGAGCCTTGTATACAAGCAAGCATATGATAATAATAACATACCACAGACGTTATCATAGATATTTATATATATTTAACCTGGAGGTTTCAGTTGATTGATTGTGATAGAACTTAATGTGGCTGTTTGCATGTTGGAGTTTTATGTCTTAAAATCAGCCAGTCCTGAATCATTGAAGCATATTTACACAAATAACAAATTCCTCACTCTATGTCATAATAAAAAACATTCACACAAAAATATAACATTTGAAATAATTATTAGCACCAGTGTATCAGATAAAATTCTCGCTACGCAAAATGTACAAAGTTGCATAGTGTTGGATTTAGCCCGGAAGAAAACGTTAATGTGTGATGGGTAAAAACACCAGTGACAAGCAGCGACTTCTGGGAGAAGGACGATGATAAATGTAGTGTTAGAACGTGTCAGTACATGAGATGGCGTTTGATATAAGGACGCAGCTACGGAGCCTCTGAAGTCCTCGGATTTCAGCTCTGAGCGGGAACCAAGCAACACGACATCACATGTGGAGCACAGGAGTGAACAGCCGGCTCGTGCAGGACGACGTCTCCTCACGCTAAGATCCACCTCCCAGGGACACCAGACACCGATCCGTCCTGGGGGAACAAGATTTTGAAAAAGCGCATTCGTGGACTTCAGAGGCTTCGGCGCCGCGGCGGAGACGTCATCGAACACGTGAATACTGTGGAAGAAAAGGGAAAGACTTCCTCTGCTGCTGGAGTCAGACACAGCTGAGCGAGCACAGAGGAGCGAGACGAGAAGATTCCTTCACTGTGTGTTTTGGGAAACTTGCTTGGTTTGAACACAGACAGAGCAGAGGGAGGAGGATGGAGGCCTTCAGGCAGCTCGCTGAGAACTGTCCGATGCTGAAGCAGCCGGTGTGTCCCAGGCGCGGTGCGCCGTGGCTGCTGAGGCACAGAAGACAAACATGGGTGTGGACATTGCTCGGAGTGGGAGGAGCTTCCTGTGTGAAGCTCCGTCCTGTGGAGCAGACGGCTGCAGTCACGTCGGGTTTGTGGTTCTGGTTTTTCTGCGAGGTTCTTCCACCTCCCGCACGGCTTCTCTACGCCGCTTAGTTCATTCTACCATAACCACGTTACTGCGTCAGGAAAACAACGAACCTAAAGACAAAACAAAAATAAAAGCTGCTTCTCTTTTGTTAAAAAACGTGAACGTGGCTTGAAATATTGGTTCTCTGTTGTAAAAGGAAATCAAAGAAAAGAATCTAAAAACAAAAAGTTAAAAAACTGTTTTGGTAAAAGTCGGCTTGTTGGCCAGAGTGTTAAATGTGAAGGGGAGTGTCGGGGGGGGGGGTTAAGGCCTCTCCAGAGACGGCGTGTTGAAGCAGCCCTCCGGTAACGTGTTCTTGATGTCGTTGAGGTTGGAGATGTCGGCGCGGATCTCGCGGATCTGCCGGTCGTAGTCGTTGATCATGTCCTCCTGGGTTCGAGCCACGTCGTTCAGCTCGGCCAGCTTCCTGTCCAGCTCGCTGTTGGCCATCTTGGTTTTGGCGCTCTTCAAGGACTCGTCGATCTGGTTCAGTTTACTCAGGTCCACTTTGTCGATGTTTCCTGAAGAGGAAAGGAAGGAGTTATGACATCATCAGAATCAGAAACAATCAAACAGACGAGCTGCTGATAAACTGACTGAGTTTTGGTAACTTTGAAGCTGTGGACTGAGAGAAGATTGTTGGAAGTCATACTGAGCCTGAGGGCTAACCACTGCCTGACAAGACAAGTTCTGGGCAAAATGGCCCCAAAATTTGAGATTGAGGCTTGATTTTATTGGACTCTGAAACGGATGAGGTCTGAAGAAAAGTGCAGGGACTGATTGGAAGCTTTCCTCCAGTTTGACCAGTTTCTGCATTGATGGTTTAGAAATTGCTGGTTAAATTTGTTCCAACCTCGTGATGGTTCGGTGGTTCTTACCCAGCTGATCCAGCAGGGCGGTGATGGTGCTTAGGACCGTCTTCACGGCGCTCTTGGCCTTGCGGGCGTTGTCCTCGGCCTCCTTAGCGTTGTCTGATGCCTGAGGGACAGGAAACAGCGTCGGTCAGACACAGAACCTGATGTGACACGTTACTTTGAAGCCTGAACAGCAGGACGGACTCGTACCATCCCAGCCATCATCATGTCCTGGTCGGCCTCGGCCTTCTTCCGGGCCAGATCCTGCTCGGCTGCACTCAGCTGCCCCATCATGGCGTCCACCTCCTTGTCCAGCTGGTTGGTGTCCTGGAAGGCCTTCTCTGCGTCCTCCTTGGTCTTGGCTGAGCCCTGCAAGGACACACATTTGATGAGGAGGATCAAACCAGGAACCAAGCGACACAGTGCAGTTACCCGGAGACAGCAGGTTGCGTCACTTCCTGTCGTACCTTCTGCACGTTGCTGGCGATCCTTTCAGCTTCCTCCGCCTTGGTCTTGGCCTCTCGAGCGTCGGCGGCCGCGTTGCCGAGCGCATCCTCCGCCTGCCTGGTCTTCTCGTTGGCGGCCATGATGGTGGCCTTGATTTCGGGGATCTTCTTCATGGCGTCCTCGGCGGCGGTCTTGTTGTCGTTGACCCTCTTGTCGAAGTCTGCAGGGAGTTACAAATGAAACAAAAACTCCACATCAGACCAGGAAGAAGTTCGGCTGCTTTAAAAACATCAAGGAGACTTTAAATGTGACCCGAGGACAGACAGACAGGCGGGGGCGCTCAGGTACCTCTCAGGTCGTCCAGGATGCTCTCGGCCTCTCTGAAGGTGGACTGGCCCTTCTTGGCCGCCTCCTCAGCCAGAGCTTTGGCGGCGTCAGCTCGAGCCAGCAGTTGATCTGCCGTCTGTCGGACGGAGCAGGAAACCAGACGTCAACAACAAACACACAGCAGGTAGGATGTTCTGCTCTGACTGACGCTTCAGGACGGCTCGTGGGGACGTTTACACGTCGTCTTTTTTTAGGCTCACTCAGGCCACAGCTGCAGTCAACCTACCTGCTGCTCACTTTTGCCTTTCTCCAGCAGTTTGCGAACTTCCTGCTCTTTGCCCTTCAGATCGTCTCTCAGGTCGTTGTATTCCTTCTCCGTCTTATCGATCAGCTTGTCGAGGTCCGACGCCTCCTTCTTGATCTTACTGGCTTCATCCTGAAAACACAAAGGCCGGTCAGTTATCCAGGAAGTCAAAATGGTCAGAGAGAACGTGTTTGGAGGCGGACGCTCACCTCCAGAGCCTTCATGTCGAACGGAGGGATGCTGGTCAGGTTGGCGAAGATCTTCACAGCTTTGTCTCCGGCCTCCTCGGCCTCAGCCTGAACCTTGCCGGCCTGTTTCTCCAGATTCTTGGCCAGTTCCTTCGCCTCGTTGTACCTGAACACAACATTCACAGAGTTATTCCAAAGGTGCGTGGCACTGAGGGAACGTGTCAGAGGTCACAGAGGTGCAACGCACTTCCTGTTGAGCTCCTCGATCTCCTGGCTCGTCTTGCCCTCTCCGTCCAGGGTCTTCAGCAGCAGGTTGTAGGCTTTGGTCGACGTGTCGTTGGCGTCTCTGGCGATCTTCTCGATCTGGTCTGCGTCGATCTTGTGCCTGATGAAAAGCACAGATCATGAAAGTGCTGATTGATGATGAGTTGATCAAAAGCCTCAATAAGCAAAAAAAAGTGACAGATTAAAATGGTTGAAATGTTCAAATTGATTCTAATCCTACAACAATGAACAAACTTCTACTGTTTCCAACTTTGGATTTTCAATCTCATCTCAATGTTTTCTTTCGTACGACTCGCTGCTCTGGAGGTCGTGCTGATGTTGTGTCTCAGCTCAGTCTTACTTGTCAGCCAGCGTCCGAGCCTCCTCGGCCAGCAGCGTCATGTTGTTTGGATCTCCGGTGCCACTGGGGGGTTTGATGTCCTGCAGACGACAGCAGTTCTGTTAAAGGCCTGCCAGGCTCTCGGACTAACTGCTGCTGCCACAGAGCGACGTCACTCACCACTTTGCCGATGGCGTCCTTGGCCTTGTCCAGCTCCTGCCGGGCTCGGTCGATCAGGTTCTCGGCGTCTCGGACTCGGTTGCGGGCGCGGTCGGCCTGCGTGCCGGTGTCGTCCACCGTGTTGCGGATGTTCTGCAGTCGGTTCCACTGGGTGGTCAGGGTGTTGTTGATGTTGTTCAGACGATCCAGCAGGCCTCTGTCTACATCTGCGGGGTCAAAGGTCACGTTGGAGAAATCATTGGGACTTCATTTGAAGCTGACCTGAGGGTGGAGCTTGTTCCTGACAAAGGGGGCGTTGTGTTACCTTTGCTGGTCTGAGCCTCCTCCAGCAGCTCCATGATGGCTCGCTCCGCCTCCTTCAGTCGATCCTCGAAGGCCTTGTCGCTGACGGTGTCCTGACCTGAGCCCAGGTTATCGATCAGAGTCTGCAGGTCGTGAAGCTTCTGCCTCTGCTGGTTCACCTGCACACACACAAACAATACTTGAACTTATCTTTGCGCACATGTGGGAGTCCGTCCTCTGCAGCTGCAGCGCGTCCCGTCTCTGATGTCCGTCCCGTCTCCTCACCTTGTCTCTGACCAGACTGTAGCAGGAGGGGCACTGCTGGCAGCCCGGCGCCGAGCGGTTGTAGAAGTAGTTCTCCTCACACATGTCACATCGAGCCCCGACGAAGCCGGGCCGGCACTCGCAGCGCCCGTCCTCTTTGCACTGGCCCGACTGAGAGCCTTCGGGGTCGCAGTCGCAGGCTGCGGGTCACACAGAGGGAGACACTCAGAAAACATTCTGCACACCAGACCCCGGCCCCCCGGCCCCCCCGGCGCTCGGTTCCTGCTGCACCGATGTCGTCGACCTTACGTTTGCATCCGGACGAGCTGAAGCCGAAGAAGTTGGCCTCGCAGCGCTGGCAGTGCGGGCCGGTGACGCCGGGCTGACACTCACACTGTCCTGTCGTGATGTCACACTGACCGTTGGTGGAGCCAATGGGATTACAGTTACATCTGTGGAAATGACGAGAGGACGGTTTAGAGGGACAGGAGGACGTGGCAGCAGCTCACAGTGAACAGTGAGAGGAAAGAGCACAAGCTGAGACCAGCTGACCGTTCGCAGCCGTCGCCGCTCTGCAGGTTGAAGAATCCGGGCTGACAGGCGCTGCAGTCGCGCTCGGCCACGTTGGGGAGACACTGACACTGACCGGTGACCTGAGAACAGCCGGTCTGTCGACCAACAGTCCCGAAGGGAGAGCAGGAGCAGGCTGAGGACGAGGACAGGAAACAGGGTCAGAGGAGTCGCACTCGACACGAGTCAATGACCAAACACTGATTCTGAAAAGACCTCAAGTTTTACAGGTCAAACTATTGATCAATTCATTAAATCGCTCTGAACGTCTCTTTGGATCCAAGCACAGTTAATAAATCTAGAGTGACTCATCGGA